>JACXGJ010004541.1:0-44665 GCA_016801105.1 Esox niger
TGTGTGTGTGTGTGTGTGTGTGTGTGTGTGTGTGTGTGATACAGGTACCCATGTGATGACACTGCTAGCCTATCACAAACGAACACATACAGGGAATTCCTCCGCTGTGTGAGTGACCGTTTCCATGGTAGTCTAGCAGGACCCTCCCCATCTCATAATCCACAGTTCCAGGATCAGATTCAAAGGCATTTCACATTACCTTTGTTTGATGGCAACATGAACACAGTCAGCTTCTTCTTTCCCACTGTTGTTTCTTAACTAAGAAGCCATTGCAGTGTCTGAACTATTTACAGTCAGTAGATGTTTATTCCAGGATTTATTATTTGTCCAGAATTCAGCCGTAAGTCAGGAGTAGAACTGAAGTCCGCTAAACATCACTAGCCCAAGTACAGTACAGAGGTAGGGTCTTAATTTGAGCATATTTTCTACAGCAGGAAAATAAAATTGCAGCATCAGGGTGTGAATTTGTTATCCATATCTCAATGAACAGAATTTTTTTGAAGAAGTCTCACAACTACAGGATGGTCAAATCGAGATACATCACCAGTGACATAGTAAACTGGGTCAGAACGCCTATACCTCATAACTCTTCCTCTTCTCCCCTCTCCTCCTGATTCATCCATCTGCCCTTTCCTTCCCGTCTCCCTCTCCTCACTCCTCCTGCCGTCCCATCTCCTCTCCTCACTCTGCCTTCCTCGATTTCTGCTGACTCCTTATTAAATATTCCCCATCAACCTAGGTAACATTTAAAGACTAACACACCCAAAGGGGAGACAGACAGAGAGGGTAAGTGAACGCTGGATGAAGAGACATATCCAGGCTCTAGTAGGAGCACACTATTATTAGCTCCAAGTAACCCTTGCCAAATGGAGCGGATGTGCCAAAAACACTCTACGAAAACCACACAAAAAATATTCTACCCACAAAGCTTTGCGTGCGTGGGTTTTTTTTTTGCGTAGGAGTGAACGGCTAGGTTCTATTGGTGATTATACACACATTCTTAATTAGATTAAAACACACAGGAAATTCTGTTCCTTGGTCTAGCCATGAAAATAAGAGCTGAGAAGGACTGCCGTTTTGTGTTTGTGTGATTGTGCGTGTGTTTCGATATGAACTCACTGACTATGTTGTTTACCTGGCAACTTAACACGGCACTCTCCATGTTAATCTAATTGGATACGAGCTGTTTTAAGTTGCTTCACAATTTTTTTTCTCATTCTGTTTGAACGTGCAGTGGAAGGACTTTGGAACTAGACTTCCTATGACATCGCTCATTCCACTCCAATTCACCATGAGTGAGACATCGGTAGACATATTGCGACCTCAGTGGCTATGGGGACAATCTGTCAGGAACGTGTCCGACATTACCTCAGAAGTTGATGTGTGACAACTGGCATTTTTACCCGTTTGCACTGTAGAAAAATGTATCTCTGATGCAAATCTGGCAACAAGTCTATCATAGCGTAAAACCGCTCAAAGTTAGTATTAGGGGACACATATTTTATGTGAACCGTTTATTGGTTCTTAGAAGTGCTAATACCAACATGGATCTGTGTGCGTTTGTGAGGATGCCGCTGTGTTACGGTTAGGTTAGGGTTAGGATAGGTGTTACGGTTAGGGTTAGGGTTAGGGTGAGGATAGGTGTTACGGTTAGGTTAGTGTTAGGATAAGTGTTACGGTTAGGTTAGGGTTATGGTGAGGATAGGTGTTACGGTTAGGTTAGGGTTAGGATAGATGTTACGGTAAGGTTAGTGTTAGGTTTGGTGTTGCGGTTAAGGTTAGGTGTTATGGTTAGGATTTATGGTTTGCGTTACTCTAACAATAAATCATTAAGGGAAATACATTTTGATGTCCCCATTTGTATAGCTAGATTCCCTCTGCATGTGTTGTACCTCTCCATAGTCGGTGGTAAGGACCAGGGTCCCATCTCCACAGGAGCTGACAGTAGAGGGGACCAGCTGCTCCTTCTCCTTCACCCACACACGGGCCCCCTGCAACACACAGCACAATACATGGTTTAATACATTTCAACCAGGTAAAAAAAACACGTATGATTCTTTGATGTATCCAGAGACTCAGGGACCCGTGTTAAACACATGACCGCTGAGTGTTAGAACCATCAGGGACCCCTGTTAAATACATGACCGCTGAGTGTTAGAACCTTTAGGGACCCCTGTTAAACACATGACCGCTGAGTGTTAGAACCATCAGGGACCCCTGTTAAACACATGACCGCTGAGTGTTAGAACCATTAGGGCCCCCTGTTAAACACATGACCGCTGAGTGTTAGAACCATCAGGGACACCTGTTAAACACATGACCGCTGAGTGTTAGAACCATCAGGGACCCCTGTTAAACACATGACCGCTGAGTGTTAGAACCATCAGGGACCCCTGTTAAACACATGACCGCTGTCTGTGGTGTGAATGTGTATCTGCATACACTTCCATACCAGTGCATCGTAACACACACATACACCGTTTGCTATCCTTGCGGGGACCAGTAAACCAGAAATCCATCTTACCTATCCCTTAGTCCTAAGACTAACCCTAATCCTCAACCAAACCTTAACCTAAAAAAAACCTAGGCCTAAACTTAACCTAGCCTTAACATCAGAACCTAAACTGTAATGCCTAAACACACCTGAGCTGGAATTGTTTTGTTTCAAACAAGACCGACCAGGATCACACACACACTCACTCACACAGTCACCCCACCACCAGCGTTTCTGGCTGTCACTAAACCCCTCCCTAATGTCAATGACTCTCCATTTAACCGCAATCAATCCCCTACCAGACCTCTCACCCCTCACCTTTCACCCCTGGTTACCTGTGAGAACCACACTGCCCAGGAGTTGACAGGGCTGAATGAAACACTTATCTAACCATCTACGTAAAACCAGAAGCGCTGTCTTCGAACAGTAGTAGATAGTGATGAAGACGATGAAGACGAACAAGACTGAGGCCTCAAGGCCTTCATGACTGGTGGACCACAACACAACAGTAACTGACCCCATCTCTCTGGGAGGTGACATTTACATCCGGCTACCCCTCTGGTATCATACGGAACACACACACACACACACACACACACACAGAAAAACAGGGTTATGTACTTGACACAGATCAGGGATCACTGTGTCATTTATTGTGTGATTCTGTTTGTGTTTATGAGCCGATAAAGTTGTTATTTCTGCTCAACCAACCACATGGACAGCTTCTGGCCAGAACCCCTCCCTCTGAGGACCACTCACGCTCCACCACTAAACACGTATGCACACACACACACACACACACACACGCACACACACACACACACACACACACACACCATAGACCCCAACACTGTTCTTTACCATTTCTTTGCTGTAAATTGTCAGTGCTCCATTGTGGCACATGGCAGTTTGAGTGAATAAATATACATTTTACCTGTATGAAAACCTGTATGCTTGTATGAAACCTGTATGCTTGTATAAAAACAGCCCTGGAAAAAATTAAGACACCATTGGACCTTTTTCTTTCCAAAAAAGTGGAAAAGGAAAGTTTTGAGTGAGGAACAGAAGGGTTAATATTGCAGTGGTCTCTTAATTATTACCCTTCTGTTCCTCACTCAAAACCTTCCTTTTCAACTTCTATGGAAAGGGGAAAAAAGGGTAAGATTCACCCATTACAAAGCCTGTTATGTGCATGGATATTAAAGGACATGCAGGCACACAGACACACACGTACACTGTCAACCTTATCACACACACTCAGCGAGTGATCCAATAAACACAGTAACTAATACAGAGAGTTTTAATGAAGTTGTGCATGCTGACATACAGTCTCTTGAGGTTGTTTTTCCACTCAAAGGCAAACAGACTAAGATCTGAGAGAGTGAGAGAGAGACTAGAGAAAAGCTGGAGCTGACACCCTAAATGTGTTTTTATATGGTGCTTAACGTTTATTAGCTATCAGCAGCTAACTCTACCTACATGTATGGCCCTAAATGACAATATGTCCCACAGTGATTATCGTGCAATCTTTTCCTTGTTGGTGTTTGTATCACTGTGTATATACTGTCCGTGCTACCATCCGCAATCTTAGTTTTCTATGAGCATTTTTGCAAATGGCCATTAAAGTAATGATTTCACTGTTAGTCTATACCTGTTGTTAATGTAAATTGTGTCATTTATTTTATTTGTAAGTTTGCAGAGTAAAGATTAATATTAAGTTGTACACTTGAAATGCGCTCAAGAAAATGTTATTAACAACTACAGTTTCAACCCTTGCAATAAAGACAGGCCACCAGATAGGCAGACGTGCACACTGCCTACAAAATCATATGGAAACTGAGCTGCACATTCTAAAAACCAACCAAATTCATGACCACATAACAGGCACATATTTCCCAAAGATCATATAGAGGCACAAAGAATTTAAAAATCAACATCAACTCCTATGTCTGTTGGGTAAAATAGAGCGATGTGCTATTACAGTAGCACAATTTCTGACCAGCTCCCATTAGAAAACGGAGAGGACTGAGTGACATAGGGAGAAAGGGAAAGTAATTGAGTGACACAGGGAGGGGGATGAGAAAGTTCGGGGTTGTGAGTAGTGAAGGAGAAGTGTTATCACAACATCACAGGAACAGTTGACATCTGACAGTCTATCAGCTTCTGAAGGGATGGAGGGAATTAAGGGTAATGAGGGAATGGATGACGAAGGAACAAAAGATAAAGAGAGATCGAGAGGAGAAAGAGGGAGAGAATATGAATAAATGATGAGAGGAGCAGGCTGCTGATCTGACATGAGGTAATGCAGGAAAAAAGGAAAAAGTGAAGGGGAGGGGAGGAGCCAGATGAGAGGGGGAAATGCCAGACTCCCTAGAGATGCTCAGAGTCAGAGGTGAATGAGTGTGTGTGGATAAGTGTGTGTGTGTGTGTTTGTGTGTGGATGTGTGTGTGTGATTTAGGACCCACTCTTAAGAGACAAATTAACCACATAAATAACAAATGGACATGCAATACACTTACAGACCTCAAGCATCTCCTTCACGCTTTATTTACATCACTCTATATTTCTCCCTTCATTCCCACACTCTACCCAGATACATCTACGCATAAGAGGGGAGGAGAAAGGGGTGTGGCCTTATAAGCCGTGGGGTCACCGTGGCGATAAGGCGGGCAGTCAGGCGAGGAAGAAGATCATGTGCTTAGCTTCAACCAAATGTATAGACCGAGATCTTCTAACCTTGAACTCTCCAAATATTGATCTTGCTCTCTCGGTTCCACACTCCCTTCCTAAATTCAATTTCAATTTAAAGGGTCTTTAATTGGGATGGCAAAGGGCTCTCTACGGTCCCCTCTCTTTCTCCATCCCTCTTGCTTTGTCTGCAGCAATATTATATTAAAGGTGATAATACAATCAGTAAGGTGAAGCACTCAACAGATTATGGGTGTTTGGCAGGAATGGTCTGTGTGTGTGTGTGTGTGTGTGTGTGTGTGACATAAGTCACATCTGTCAGAGAGGGGATTGGGTTTAGTGCCACCAGTACCAGACACCTGCCAGGGAACACACACACACACACACACACAGACCCGCACACAAACACACACACACACACACACACACTTCAGGGGGTCTACTGAGATGTCTCACAGCTACTCTACATTGTTTAGGTATTAACCTTTTAGATAACCACTTCTATTCACATATTCAGGTCACTTCAGGTTATTTTAAGATGTGGAGCTGGACCTCCTTTTTGCCCCCCTGTGTCCAACACATCAATGATTCAGAGATAAAACAGTTTATAACCAGCTAAAACACAGACATGGATACCACAGCACAGTCACCTGCCTGAGCAGATTAACCTGAGTATCTGTGTGTGTGTGTGTGTGTGTGTGTGTGTCTTCAGTACACAAGGCCTTAGGTTTGTGTTTGTGTAAGTGTGTATTCAAGCCTGATTCAGAGCAGCTGGGTAATTATCACATTCTCTCTGATCTTGGATTAAACTACAGTCGAACCCCAGCAACACCACAGCAACCAGGCTTCACAGCCACGCCATGGAGACAGGGTGCCATGGAAACAGGAGCATCTGAATAGGCAGCATTGTATAGGAAAAGCATTGTAGCCCACTACATGGGATTACAACAACACATCTAATGATTTGAAATGTAGCACCTTCAGGTGGCTGGGAGGTGAAGTTCTTGGGAAGAAAACAGCTGTGCCCACTGAGAGATGTTGTTTCTTAAGAGTGACAGCCAGACATAGGGAATCAAGATTCACCCTCATGCCCACAGACAATGAAAGAGACAGAGAGAAGGTGCACCCCGGGCATGTACCAAAGACGGAGAGAGATCAGAAATCGCGGGGGAGGAAAAAGAGAGACAATCGACAGGGGAGAAAGAAAGAGACTGAGGGGGAGAGATGGAGAGTGGAGAGCTGATGCAGCTCTAAGCAGAACGAATGCGCTTGGTTCAGCTGAAAATAGGTCACACATCTCAAGTGACTGCTCTCTTTCTCTCCTCTTCCCCGAGCACGCACAACTGTGTGCATAACCTACAGACATAACCTACAGACTGCGAACCACACTACACACCTTTGCCGTAGTTTAATATCCAGGGAGAGTTCCCAGGCCTCTTAACACAACATCCACCTGTTCTGGCATGGAACTTGCCAAGTGAAACCAATTGGGGGGGAGGGGGGAAACAGAGATGCGGCGCCAATAGAACGGCAGAGGACACACTGCCATACCGTACCGCGCACAGACCTTTCGCCCCGCATGTGCCGAAACAGAAAAAAAATGGGCGGAGTTGTCTGGCTTACATGGTTGGACGATTTGTCGCGGAGTGTGTTGCCTTACCTGTGCACACCCCTGCGGCCGTAAATTTGAAGAGACAGAGAGACAGAGACCAAACACATTCACACCCGCACAGGAAAATAGAGTTTAGAGCCCATGATCTTAGGATCATGTCACCTGACAGTCTCGGTTGCCAGAGTGACGTTACATATACTGCTTGGGTTGCCAGGTTTAGAGACTACAGTGAAAATCCCCCGCTCATTAGAGATTTAGACTCCATTGCCATATACCCAGAGCGGACGAGGGAGTAGGGACGGAGAGATACTAAAGAGACGAGCGACAGAGGAAGGAGGAAGGAGAGAGAGTGTGAGAGAAATGTCGATCTTTGACATTTGAAAAAGAGCAAATAAAATACCAGGTATGATAATGTAGTGTATTCTCACTCACATACATGCTTGCACACAAACAATGCTCCCTCTCTTTAATGCTAACATTGAATCCATATGGTACAGTATCTAGTACAATATAAACCTGCTAATATGGGTCTGAGGGAGGCACAGAGAAAGACAGGAAATGTAGACCGGGTAGGAAAGGTGTCAGAAATTAATGGCCAACCTCACAACAAGTGTGTATGTGTGTATCTGTGTGTCTGTGTGTGTGTGTGTGTGTGTGTGTGAGTGTGTGTGTGCTGGTGGACACTATGACCAGGATGGATACACTGTTGCCAGGGGAAATAGAATGGTGATGTGTTGAGTCAGTGTAGTGAATATAGTATGTTATTTGTAACCACACTCCCTCTCTTTCTCACACACACACACACGTATTTATTTTTACGCTCATTTTATATGATATTGAAACTGAGACCAAGTTCTCTTTTATATTGATTCCCAGTTAAACTGGGTAGTTGTTAAATCTATATCAGATTGAGTTAAAGCAGGCGAGAGGTAAGTAGCTTACAGTTGGAAGATATCGCATTAGGGGCTCAGTCAAGACAACAATCTGTGTATGTGTGTTTATTTGTATGTATGCGTGTTTTGTGTGTGTGTGTGAGAAAGAGTGTTTGAATGGAGATCACAACAACATTAAGGAATGAATTGAAAAGAAGGCAAGAGAAGAGACCGATGCAGGATTGCTGGGCTCCCCTCATCCCCTCATCTGACTATGGGAGGAATGCAGCCTTGTTTTTTGTGTTAAAAACAGAAATCACACACACCAGGTCTAGAAATAGGCCTACGTTTTACAAGACCCTCCATATACAATGGGATAGACTGGATTGTCATGCCAAAAATAGTGTATAGTATATTAGTGTATTTTCTACTGGGTGCTAGTCTGCAGTGTAACTGAAGTGGCCTCTTGGCTATGTCACATTGGTAGGGCTATGTCAAACTGATACTAATGGTCAGAGCCGCCGCAGAGACAGAGCAAGGAGTCACAAATCAGCTCATCGATCTTTGAAATAGCACGGCCACAACGCGATTTAAACTACAGAGTCGGGAAAAGCACTATCCTCTCTGCAGTAATGGAATCCAGTTCTAGAGATGGAATGAAATGTTTCATAGCTGACAGTCAGGTGGAGAAAGGAAGGAAGGCAGTGTGAGAGAGCGAAAGAGAGATATGGCGGACAATGTTAATGATCACGAATAACAACCATAGTCATAGTTTTTGACTCGGTCTCTGGTCTACACTCAGTCCATTTCGTCGTCTATATCTAGGCACCCCCGTCAAATCCCCCCCTTACCACTCCTCTTCACATCCTGCAATCACCACACCACCCTTGCTCCCGTTTCGAGACACAGCCCTGCACACAGCCGCCTTAGAATCGATCAAGACCAGGGAGAGAATTGCAAACCCCCGCACCCGGCTGCGCTCCTCTTATAGACGGCCACTTGTCCCAGCAAAGACTAGTTAAAGACTGGGCTACGATACAAAGCTTTTCTGCCTCAACAGATGGGCTTTAATCCGGAGGCCAGCCGTATGGACTAGCCTATTTACTGGACAGCCTGCCTCTAGCCAATTACTCCTGTCCTCTCCTCCGACCGAGGATGCGGATGAGGAATGCTGTAACATGATGGTGCCATTTTAGCACATTCAGTCAGTGTCTAATATGATCGGTAGGTTATGTTATAATAGGATATCCTTTTGATGATGACATCGGTCTACATCGAGAGAAGACAAACACGCGTTTATGATGTTCTGATGCCACCTGTGTTCTTCCCTGTATCCTATCCGATGTGTTTTATTCCAGGATCGGTTATAAATCGTTTCTAGCTTTACTAAATCAAACGGTATTCACAAAACAGGTATGCCTGGCTTGTGTAGCTACCATGTATTGTGCCAACATTTGACCAACATTACCGGATCAATGTAACATTAACCGGGGAAAAGAGATTCTTCCATCCCTACTTACCTCCACGAAAAACGCCTCCATCCTTCTTCTCTCCTACCGGGTGCGCGTGCAGTCAGTCGGGGAGAGGGCCGACGCTTGCCCCGGTGTTAACCAAGAACTAAATCACAGTGGGCACTGGGCGAGCCTGAGGTGGGGTGGGGGTAGTGGGAGAGGCTCCGTTTTTCTGTTCGTTGGTGATTTCCATTAATTCGTAAACGTCCCGATATAAATCCGTACTGGCTACAATCACTGATGTGTGTCCATCGAACACGGACATAAAGAAAGAAAGACAGACAGAGAGAGAGAGAAAGGAAGAGAGAGAAAGAGAGAGAGGATGAAACAAGGCGCACACACAAACCTCTTCTCGTGTGTGTATCAGTGTTGCTATTAAAAATTGAAGATAAATCCAGAACAGTAAAGCCAACGGTTCCCTCTTCAGCTCTGACGGTGAATTGACTGCAACCAGCTGCAGCGGAGTCTCTCTCCCTGTGTGTGTGTGTGTGTGTGTGTGTGTGCGTGTGTGAGTGGGTGTGTGTATGTGTAATATTCAGGTATAACAATATATCTGGGGAACAGAAGTCCCTACAAAAGAAATTAAAATTTGTTTTGTTTGCTGGTCCCTACTTTTTCGCTTAAGGTTTATTTAAAACCTCTAAGTGGGGTTTGACCTACAACGGGGTCACAATAGGCAAAAATGTAGGTTTAGGCATTTTATGTTAGTGTTATGGTGTAAGGGTTAGAATAACTGTTAGGTTTTATGAGATGGAGAACATAATATTGGTAAGGAAGATCCAAAAGAAATATTAAGGTAGCAGACATGAGTCTCAGGAATTACAGATATAAACACACACACCATGTTTTCATAACAAACATTTTGGTTTTAACTTTAAACCTAACCATCACCCTACCCAAACACTTAACCCAAACTAATAGCCTGAAACAGGCATTTTGAAAGACTGTGATGTATATTAGCACATTTGGGTGCATTTGTGTTCTGAAAAGGTAAGGAAACAAATACACACACACACAATTCCAGGCAGTGTGTTCTCGTCTGGATGATGGCTCCCAGGGGTACGACATTGTCAAGCTCAGCCTTTTCTTCTGGAGCACAGAGGAACAGTGGGGTCTTGCATGTGTGTTATAGTGTTGGTGTGTGTGTGTGTTGTGTAGCCTTGTGGGGCACCATTCCATCTCCATCACACAGACAGCCCAAACCAGGGCCTCCTTTTGTGCAGTGCAGCAAAATACACACACACACACACACACACACACACACACACACACACACACTAGATGGGAAGGGTACGAAAAAAGTTAAAGAGTCCCACACACACATTTATGTATACACACCAGCAGAGCATCGACTGACCTCCAGTGATAAAGTCTGTGAAGAAACCGCACTTAGGGCCAGAAGAGGAACTCTTCTATCTCGGTCCCCCTCTTTTTTCTGTCTCTCCATCCCGCTGCATGTCATATGTCCTTTAGACATAGCAAAGGTTGCCTGTGGGAAATCTCATGCCACAGCCGAGAGAGCAAAATACACAGACCGTCCAGAGACAGAAAGAGGGAGAGAAATAGACCACTCTGGTACTGTATAGCTACTGGATGTGCTGGATTTCATTCCATACCTACACCAACACACCTGATTGCACTTATTTGGGTTTAGAAAGAACACTGTGATGAGTTAAATATTCAAATAAGCTGTGTTTGAGACTGGTAAAAGCAGAAGCTAACTTACTGTTGCTCTCAGTTACTAGCTTTGCAGAGCAGGACAACTGGCAAGTTGAGTTAAAACTATATAATTAACCTATCTATTTATAGGTCAGTTCTGTCACTGGACAAAGACATGGTTGTGGACAAGCCCAAATTGAGGTTTTGCAAAGTATCACGATCTCCACTTTACTTAACGGCTTATGGAAATACATACTGACCCGGCAAAGTAGATATACTGCATTGAGAATGAAGGACTGTTAGAAAAATACACCCCAATCATTCCATCCTGGATGCTCAACCTCTCATCGTTATTTCATATAGCTTCACTTGATTTCAACATAACCATTTTTATGTAAGTTAGTTACATGTAATATTCTTGCTTCACACAGGTTTTAAGTTTTTTTTGTTTGTTACGTGTAAAATTATATATTTTTTAACTGAAGTGCTACACTTGCAACTTTTCTTAGTAGAAGCTGGAATGTCAATGAATCCTGAGGATTTTCAAGTCCACAACCAATTATCACCCAAAGCCAGTGGCCAGACTGAGACTTTGAACCATAAGATGTACATAATGAATGAGATGTACATGGTCCTAGGACTAACAGTTGATGTGCTGCTATCGCGGTCAGGACTCTTATTTATTATTTTTAATCTTTAAATGTTGACACAAATTGTCAGGGCATGGCTGGGGTGCCTCTAGGCATCTCTATGCGCCTGGGGGCCACAATCTGGGCCTGACGGCAGAGGTGCCACTAGCCATCTCTGCACTGTCCTTTGATTGTCCCCAATTAGAGCCCTTAGAGCAGTAGCCCTGTGCTGCCTCTAATTGGTGTCCGCTGCCTCTAATCCAGGACTCTATTTAAGTTCAGCAGTTTCCACACCTGATGTGGATCATTGTTTGTGCTGTAGCCTTCAGTTCACGGTGTGCCTCTTCTTTTGTTTGTGTTGGAGATAATAATAGGATGTTATTATCTTGCTCTGCTCCATGTGTCCTGCCACCAATACCGTGAGACAAACACCTAATGTGCTAGTTATAAATCTATAACTATATATATATATAATGTACTAGTTATTCAGGCATTGGTCTTGCTTAAGTTTATCTGAACAGAGAAAAGTGCATTGCCTTGACAACACACATAACTAATACAATTTACAATAAGAGGGCAGTTCTTTCACAGTCCCTAAGCAACAAACGAAAGGAAAGCACAGGACCATATAAAGCCATGAAGGCATCGAATTCTCTTCCACCTCAAGTAACTGAAGCCAGCAGTAAAATAGAATACAACAAAAACATAACACCTGAGGGCAAAGTGGACACACACAAGCACATATACACGCACACACATTCAGACATGAGCTAACACACTCCAGGCGTACACTGTTTTGTAAATGGTATATTTGTGCTCTAGTAGCTGGTTTACTGTGTTTATATTCTTAACACTGTAATGGTAATACTTTTAATGTTTTTCTTATTCTTATGTCTGTAATATCAATACTTTTACAGTGTTCATATTATTATGTCTGTAATGTAAAATATCTCTGTTGCTTGTGTAGTTAGGTTAGCTGTAATGTTAGCCCCCTGGGGAGAGCAGCTGTCCGATGGCTTCGGCTAAAGTGTATCCAAATTAATGAATACATTTCATTACCTCCTGACTGAAATGTACTACAGGAAATGAATTTCAGTTAATGATTCCCCACCGTCACAATTAGCTGAATGCATAATGTACAGCGTGTATGCATTTGTATGCATTTGTATGTATTTGTATGCATTTGTATGCATTTTAGTATGCGTTTTTCTGTGTGCGTGCATGCATGTGTCTGTATGTTTGTGTGCATTTTCGTTTTGCGTGTCTTTATGCGTGAATGTGTGTGTGTGTCACTTGTTTCTTTGATGTCTGCTCTGGTCTGGTGAATGGAGCAAATGAGGAAAGGTGGGGGCGGCAGGGTGATGGGGATACTTAGGGAAGATAGTAGAATCATCTGGGTGATACAGGAGGGGCAACACTTTTGCATGTGTGTGTTTGGTGGGGGTGGAGGAGAGCGATCTAATTAGGAATCCCGTGAGAGATTACTTCATCCTGGATCCCCCAATCACCACAGGGATGCCCCCACCACACGCACACACACACGCATACACACACACACACACACACACACACACACACACACATGCATCAATGTATTTCCTCTGACCAAATAATCTGACATGTCAACACACTGTCTCTCGACAGACAGAGTGGTAATTTAATCAGCTGTCCTCCACAACACAGACACACACACACTTCCTGGTTGTCTTGTAGACAGAGGGCCCATAGCAGTAAGGTCATTGCATAGTAGCAGCCACTCAGATTCAGCAACAGAGTTACTATCAAAATACATTCGTATATGCAGCAGTATTCCTGTCTTGGGACAGACTCTTTATATCAGATTATCCCAAATGAATCCTAATCCTAAATTACACTGGACTAAATGACACTACTCACTATAATGAGCAGATTACACACATGCGTGCACACAGACACACACAGGCATGCAAACTCAGAACAAATAGGGTAAAGTCAGGGTTAGGGTTAGTATAAGGGACTCTTTTTTTAAAGGAAAAGGAAAATACAATATATTCTGTGCTATAAATGATGCTTCATTGATTGACAAATATAACCGCTGAACAGAAAACCAAATTCACACTATAAATCCCACCTAACTTCCTATTGCATTCACTAAAGAAAATAAGCACTAATAGTGTATGGTTAAGTTTGGGGTCAGGTTCATGGTTATGTTTAGGGAATGGGGAAATGGGTATTCATTTTTATGGATGTTTTTGAATGCGTGTATGCATACCTGGGCATTTGCACGTGCGTTTCAAGTCCTTATCAGTCACATGGACTCTCAACATTCTTAAATGGTTCCTATTGGACAGTGCTGGAAAGCAAATGAATACAGTGATAGAAATCAAATAAGAAAAGTTGTGTAGGATCCCACAAGCCCAACCATAGCCTCAAAAACCTAACCCTATAACTTAAAGTGAACATAGCCCAAAGCTTAACCCTAAACCTCAACTGTAAGGCCTAATCCTAAAAGTTACCAGAATTCTAACATAATTTTAATTTTTGCCCCCTGCAAACCCATGACATAGGCTGTATATCACATATTTCCTTGAGGGTAGCTTCTAAGACGCCTGTGGGGACCCAATTGTTTTACGGTCTTTGTGAGGACTTGGATCACAGACAAATGCACATATACAGACAAAGGGGGTGACGTGGAAAAGTGGAGAATAAAATTAGGAAACTGTGCCTTATATTGAATAAACACACACACACACACACACACACACACACACACACACACACACACACACACACACACACACACACACACACAAGTCCAACAGTGTTAACAGTTTCAATGAACAAAAGGCCAGCTGTCACTCCAGTGGCACATTTCTCATTGTTATCTAGACACACCCCACAATCTATTTGGCTTGTTTAAGAACAAACAATTTTGTTGACAGCAGACCCTAGTGTGTCAAATGTCAGCTACAACCAATCTCACATCAAACCGTACAGCTCTGCTCAACCCTGACTTGAGTTGCAATACAGATGCGCCCAGCACGTCATGTTATAAAACCATACATTTCCAGCAAGGGGCGGTAAAATGCCATGAACGGCATCATTTCAGGCACCCCAATTGATATCACAGGGCAGATTCATGTCCTGAGAAATTGGAAATAAAGAACTAGGAACTGTCCGAAAATAGACAGCTAAATATTTTGAACACATTGCTTCCACCAATAAGAATATAGCTAGCTTGATATGTTGCCAGCCTCATCATCCAAATTAATGGTACAGTTTTCAGTGGAAAGGTAAAGCGATACACGTTGCTTTTGTACCAGGCAACACCCATCCATAGCTACCAATATGCATTTTTGTAATTCTTAAAACGGATTGGTTGTGGTTTTTGATTGAAACAATAAAACGTCAGTGGTAAAACTAAGATTCAGAATGGCGCCTATTTTTTTTCATATTTCCGCTTGTAATTTGTGTAAGGTAATATAACTGCATTCAATTCCGAATGGGAACTAGGAGTTTTCGATTACTCTTCAAGCACACGAACGTGACTTTTAACCGTTTCTGACCCGGTTTTAGGCGTGCCATTATGGTATAAAAAGAACGAGCCCGCCTCTCACGTTCAAATTACTCAGTTTGTGTTCCATCGCCCGGGGTCCCGGGTGGAAAGGGTTACCGCAGACGGTTCTATTGTTATCTATAATAACTCCACCCACACTGAGCAGCGAGCTACACAAAACGTTCTTGCTCACATTTTTCCCCTCCCCGTCTGGGAAATTACTCGTCTGATTGGCTAAACCAAGTATCCATCAGTCGTGATGGGCATTCGTGTACATGTAATGTGTTTTTAGAAATGAAACCAAATTGCTGCTCTCTGACTCAGAAGAAAAAACGAAAACAAACCGTAGACGTCTTGTAAAAACTCGGTTTTTATCAGTGACATTCAGATTTACCTGCCTGCCGCTGACGCCAAAGGTAGGCTATCCCGCGATCCTTCTGTAGACTAAGACAGTAGGAAATGGTTAAGCTAATCGTTGTCATGTTTTTATCTGACAAGAGTCAAGCAACCTTTTTTCAGTCAAATTTTTTCACCCAGGTTGTCTTGAAATATGGTAACATAATCGGAAGTACACTGTCTTACACAATGTGAGGGTTTGACATCATCATGGCTACGGGTGGGAAGGCCTATCACCTTAAAATGTTTACAAATAACGAGTAGCTATGTTATTATAATAATATGTTTATTCCATATGATCTCTTTATGTAGGGTGAATTATAAGTGGCATACGGCTGACGTGTAATGAATGGAGCTATCTATTCTTGGGCAGCAAAGGTGGCCTATTTCCTCAGAATGTAAGCCTAAATACGTAACCGAATCATCTTCCAGGTAAGCTATTTGCTGAAGACTCAAGGATGCTGCGTTTCACGTACATGTAGATCGTAATATCCTACACAAGGGGTGTGTGGCTAAGGAAGAAAAGTTCTTAAGAACGATTTAACGAGTGTCTGGATACAGCCTTATGTTGTATATTGTCAAGATTTCACAGACCCTTCAGGTACCTTTTTGCTATTACAAACTGTTTACAACGCAAATACAACAGTAAAAAAATATTTTTGGGTCATGATAGTGGTATATTTTCATGTGATACATAATTTAATTAATAAAACCTGGGTTGTTCTCACTAGCTTTTAGCTTTGGTATATTGGGTGTATACCACACCCCCTGGTGCCTTATTGGTTATTAATTATATGGCTGTTTCAGCCAATCAGCATTTAGGATTCAAAGCACCGGTTTATAAAGTCTATTATATACCGGGTGCACAGAATCCTTAATCCTAATTGTCTGAAAGCCTTGGTCCATCAGAATGTATTCCACAGGTAAGAGAAATATTTCTTATAATGGAAATACTTTGGCATCCAATTTATAATCGCATGTAACCTTTTCGGGACCCTCATTTAAGGAGCTGGATAGCTGGACGTCTGAAATAGTTGTATGTGTTTATCAATCATGTGCATATGAGAAAGAAAATATGTTATTGAAATGCAACCTAGTTCTGGGTCTGCGGTGCTGATCTGTATTTCACACACTTATCGTCTCTCTCCTCCTCTTTCTATGGTCCACAGTTTCAATCAATTGCTACGTCTTTGTGGTCGTGGGTAACCGAAGCTGTGGTTACTATGGCGGCACACTTTGACACAGAGTACCAGCGCCTGGAGGCTTCATACAGCGACTCACCACCAGGAGAGGAAAACCTATTGGTGCACATCCCAGATGGAAACAAATGTAAGGTTCTTAGCTCGATATGCACACAAACACACACATACACACCCTCACTTCCATACACTTATCATTTGGCTGTTGTGTTCCCTGCAGCCCCATGGCACCATATAGAGAACCTGGACCTGTTCTTCCAGAGGATATCCTTTTACCCTTATGTGCCTGTGTACTCCCGGATAATCCACATCTACAACCTCTCCAGGTGTTATTTTGGCATAGATATGGTCAAGCGCTACCTAGAAAGCAATACAATACTTGCCAGTCTATCACAGAGGGCCTAAAGCCCTCTGTGTTGTCAGAGATCTAGATGGTGCCGTCTCTCTTCAAAAGAGGGGCTACGAGGCCCGCCCAAAGGTGTCGGATTGGATCTGCAGTGCATGGCTTCCTTCACTCCTTCCATGGTCACCTCTAACAGTGAAACCCAGACTCCAGTCCCCAGTCTGGTTAGTAAAACGTCTCGGCAGTTTAATCTGCCCTGTAACACTGGACGTCTGCACTCTCTCTACATAGCCCATGGATCTGTAGGGGAGTTTCTAGATGTAAACACTCAGTTGTTGGCATTTTGTGTTGATGTTCTGAATTTTGGTATTAAAAGAGTGTGCAGTCCACTTTGCTTTTCAGGTCATGGTTCTACTCGCTCCACCTGTTCACTACCCAGGTCTACCCACTGGGTAGCCCGTCATTAGTCATGAAAGCTGCTGACCTCTTCTTGGAAATGCCCAGTCAAATGAGATGTTGAGTGGACTCGTATCTTCTGCATATTTGACAGACGGGCAGTCCTTGCCTGTGTGTGGAGAATAGCACTGGGGAGATTCCTTCGGGGGAACCAGTCGATGTGCACAGAGAATAGGCATTGTGTTATTGACCGTGGCATAGTAAGGCCCCTCCAGGTGTGTCATGGCACTGGGACTACATCCCCCGCTGATCTGATGAGAAGTGCGTTTGTGTTTCTGCATCTACATAAGCCCCTGAGATTTGTTGGTATCAACTCCTTTATCAATGTCGGATGATGGATGATATAGCCACAGGACAATATCATTCAGCTTTGCTGCTTTGTTCTACTGTGTAACTCCCATTGCCCATCCAGGGTGAGAAATGTACTGAGAGGAAACTTTTAGAGGGCAGAGGATGTTGGTTAATATTAGTAACGTGCATCTCGTTAGTAGAATCAACTGTGTTGGAGCACGGCTGGAACAAAAGTCTGTAATCACATTTGGTCCCCAGTTGAAGTAGTAGCCAGCTATGTTGTATGAGGGATGTTAAGTGCTAGCCGAATAGTCTTTAATTTCATCTGACCCTTGACCACTGGCACGTCTATAACCTGCACCAGAAGAATGGATTCACCTGTATGCTGCTGGGAGAGGTCTTTGAACTGGTGTAAGTACAAACTTTGGGTGTGTGTGTGTCTCTCTTATGTCAGATCACTATTGGTGTACCTGTAGTTTACTGCCATAGTAAGAAGGATATTTAAGTATTTTTTGTTTAACATTTTTCCTTTATTTTTCCTTCCCTTTCCTTCATCTATCTCCTCTTTCCATATCTCTCTTCATAGCCAATTGTTGTTTGTGGTTGGATTTACGGTCTTCCTGGCTAACTGTGTGGACTACGACATTCTGTTCGCAAACAAGTTTGTCAACCACACTGACTCCTCCAAAGTGACACTACCTGATGCATTCCTGCCCGTGGATGTGTGCAGCACGCGGTAAGGCTCGTGAACACTTATTGGACATTTATAAATTCAATAAACAGTACTTTGTGTATGTACATTTCTATATTTTTTATTTTCTTACCTACATCATAACTACCGGATTGTGTCATGCCAGTATCCCTGATGGCCTGCTCGTTGTTCTTTCCTCCAGTATCCGTGACAACGTGGCAGTAATGTTTGTACTGGTGATTTCTGGAGTATTCTGGCTCCATCGCCTCATCAAGTTCATCTACAACGTCTGCTGCTACTGGGAGATACGTTCCTTCTACACCAACGCACTCAAGATGAGCATGGTGTGTCTGTGTGTGTCTGTGTGTGTCTGTCTGTGTGTGTCTGTCTGTGTGTGTCTGTCTGTGTGTGTCTGTCTGTGTGTGTCTGTGTGTGTGTGTCTGTGTGTGTGTGTCTGTGTGTGTGTGTCTGTGTGTGTGTGTCTGTGTGTGTGTGTCTGTGTGTGTGTGTCTGTGTGTGTGTGTCTGTGTCTGTCTGTGTCTGTCTGTGTCTGTCTGTGTCTGTCTGTGTCTGTCTGTGTCTGTCTGTGTCTGTCTGTGTGGTTTATGTGTGGTTTATCGTGTTTAACTGAGTGTTCAATTAACTGGTTTAGCTAGTGTAACTGTGTTTCTCCAACCTACTGGCTTTACCTGTTTAACTGTGTCTTGTATAACTGTGTAATTTCTCTCAATCTTTTTTCATCTCTTTCCCCTCTCCTCTCCTGATTTGCTTTCCTCCACTTCTCTCCTATTGGCTCTCCTCTCCTCCTCCCGTCCTCTCCAGGGAGAGCTTCCATACTTCACATGGCAGGAGGTTCAGGCTCGGATTGTTGAGATCCAGAAAGAACACCAGATCTGTATACATAAGAAAGAACTCACTGAACTGGACATATACCACCGCATCCTGCGCTTCAAAAACTACATGGTGTGTGTTTCTGCTCATGTCAGAGCACCACTTCCATTCTTTACTGGTACCCCTGCTGGGCTGCTACTCAGCCAAATGTTCATCCAAAACACCCTTCTTCCCCCTCATCCTCCAGGTTGCCATGGTGAATAAGTCCCTCCTCCCAGTGCGTTTCTGCCCACCGCTGCTCGGTGAGATTGTTTTCTACACCCGTGGCCTCAAGTACAACTTTGAACTCATCTTCTTCTGGGGGCCAGGTTCGTGTTGGTGTGTTTGTGTTCATGCTGACGTGTTTGGTACAGCTTTCAGTGTCATGAAAGGCCAAGACCTGAAATAACACTGTCTCTTTCCCTCTCGCTCTCTCACCCTTTTCTCACTACCTCCCCCTTACCCAGGCTCTCTGTTTAAGAGCGAGTGGAGTCTGAAGCCGGAGTATAAGAGAGGTGGTAACCGGCTGGAACTGGCAGACAAACTAGCATCACGTATTCTGTGGATCGGCATTGCCAACCTCTTACTGTGTCCTGTGATTCTGGTCTGGCAGATCCTCTACGCCTTCTTCAGCTACACAGAGGTAGGAAGGGACTAACAGTCCTGGCCAAAAGTATTGGCACCCGTGCATTTCATGCGAAAGAATGCACCATTTCCTTGAGAGTATACAGGTATTAAAAAAAAGAATACAAACTTTTACACAAAATGTGTAAGAAAAACATGCATCCAGTCAGATATTAAATGAAAGTCACCCCATAACATGTTGCTATACTTAGTCAGCGTTTCACTTTGATAGCCACCCACAGACCTGACTGCTAGTCACGGATTTCCTGTCTGTGTGTTTGTTTTGTGTCTAGGTGATTAAACGTGAACCAGGAAGTCTGGGAGCGAGGTGTTGGTCTTTGTACGGTCGATGTTACCTTCGCCACTTCAATGAGCTGGACCACGAACTGATGTCACGCCTCAGCAAGGGCTACAAGGTAGAAATGAAGACATGCGCACATGTGCACACACACACACACACACACACACACACACACACACACACAGAAGTGTGATATTGACAAGCTGACATTTCATCTGCACTTGCGTGTCTCATCTCCAGGCGTCCTCTAAGTATATGAACTGCTTCCTGTCCCCGTTACTGACGGTGGTGGCAAAGAACGTGGCGTTCTTCGCTGGCTCGTTATTGGCCGTCCTCATTGCTCTGACCATCTACGACGAAGATGTCCTCGCCGTGGAGCATGTCTTGTCGTCCATCACACTGCTGGGAGTTTGTGTCACCATCTGCAGGTGTGTGTGTGTGTGTGTGTGTGTGTGTGAAGATGTGAATACAGTCTTTGACATCCCCCCTCTCTCCCTCAGGTCTTTTATTCCAGATAAACACCTGGTGTACTGTCCAGAGCAGCTGCTCAGAGTGATCCTGGCTCACATCCACTACATGCCGGATCACTGGCAGGGCAACGCCCACCGCTACGAGACACGCGACCAGTTCTCCCAGCTGTTCCAGTACAAGGCTGTGAGTGGCGCTGCATTAATACCCATGAAGTGGATCAGTCTTGACGCCCGTTTTCCTTTACCAGTCCAGAGCAGGAATACACAAAGCGTCTGAGATTAGGAGTGCTGGGGACGGGGGCAGGGGACTGATTGTAGACGCGCACTCAGGTGTTACTCCTCTGCCCGTTCAGGTGTTTATCTTGGAAGAACTCATCAGTCCAGTGGTGACTCCATTCATCCTGATCTTTAGTCTGAGGAGGAAGTCTCTGGAAATCATCGACTTCTTCCGGAACTTCACCGTGGAGGTGGTGGGGGTGGGGGACACTTGCTCTTTTGCTCAGATGGATGTAAGACAGCACGGCCACCCTGCGGTGAGACACATATTACATACACGCACAATGGTTCACATGAGAACACTGTAAATACAGTAGCCTCTGTTGTCTCTGTCTCACCTTCTACAACCTTCACCCCTTTCTGCCTCTTCTCCCCTACCCCCTCCCTCCAGTGGATGTCTGAGGGGAAGACCGAGGCCTCTATCTATCAGCAGGCCGAGGATGGGAAGACTGAGCTGTCTCTGATGCATTTTGCCATCACCAACCCCCAGTGGAACCCTCCCACAGAAACCACTCACTTCATCAGCCAGCTGAAGGAGCGAGTGCAGAGAGAAGCTACGGGAGAAACGCACACGCACACACACACGCACGCTCTCACCTCTCTGTCGGAGTCAGAGGTAGGACATTTTTATGCTTCATTCCGCACTGTATACATTTTCACCTTTTTTACGCTGATAGTAGAAATTTAATTATCTCTGTGTTCCTCTCAGCCAAGGAGTCTGATAGCCAACTTCCTGGCAGGTCCCCCCTCATTGGCCTCTCTCCATCTTGGACGTGATGGCTCTTTGACCAATCAAGGGCTGGTTGGTATTAGCGATGGGGCTTCAGGTTTACGCTCCCTCTCAATTAACAGCATGAGGGGCAGCTATAGCTCCACCCATAGGTCTGCTGGACACACCTCTTCCGCAAGCAGGGCCATGGTGGGATCAAGGTAAAGCTTAGGCTCCTCCCACATCTGGTCAACTAATCAGGCAGTCTATCCATCAAACCACTATAAAGATAATCAACCAACAATCTCACTCTCTCTCTCAGTACTGATGCTCACACTGCTAGCTCAGGCAGTAGCGCTTGGGAGGGTCAGCTGACTAGTCTCGTCCTATCAGAATATGCCTCCACGGAGATGAGCATTCACGCACTCTATATTCATGAGGTCAGTCTGTCTGTGTGTCTGGGTGGTTTTGAACATTGCAGTGAACAACATAAAACCTCAATGACCACCCCCCTTCCCTCCCCCTTCTGTGTAGCTCCACAAGCAGCAGTCTCGAGGGGAGTTGTCCCGGCACACCTGGCACCGGCAGGACAGTGATGACAGCGGCGACAGCGTGACTGAGGAGGGGGGAGCGGGGGGCGGGGCCCCTGACTCCCGAAACCCGATCCCCCGATCACACACCTTCCCGGTCTCAACCCCAACCTCCATCCCCAGTTCCAACTCCGGACCCTCACCTGACCGAGGTGCTACGCCTGGGCAGGAAGAGGCTCCGCCCAATAGCCAACGGCGCCACTGGGGAACTGCAGGTAACCCCGACCAGGGTCTCTTATAAGACACCTTGTACCTTAACATATTATGATGTTAAATGTGATATTTGTGTGTGTGTGTGTGGGTGGGTGTGTCGCTCCAGACTCTCTAGGCTCAGATGGGAGAGGGGTGAGGTTGGCACGTGTGCCCATGGGAGGTTGGGCAGAGGAAGGGCATGGAGGTAGACACCCAGACACAGTACCTGAGGAGGGATCAGATGATGACATGCCCCCGAACATACATAAGGTATTTACATGCATGCATGCATGAATAAATATGATGTCTGTATGTGAGCTTCCTTCTTAGTCTTTCCCTCTCCTTAGGTGACGTAACTGTGCAGAGAGAACTCACATTGCCCCACAAACACATCAAACATCGTCATGCTCCCAGAAAAGAACTTCCTGCTCACATGTGACCTTTCACCATGGCTTCACCTTTGACCCCAGATGGACAGACCTGTGGGATAACAGCATGCTGTGTTATTCACTCTGAGCTAGAGGAAAACTGGAATAACAGTACAGTATCCAAGGACTCCTTAGCACCCACTCTGGATTACTTTTTGTCCAGTCAAGTGACAGCTGTTGGTGACATCATAACTGACAGTGTGGATCTTAACGTCATGTCAGTCTGGATCGTGTCCCCAGAGACACTGGTGTTTGGTTAGCTTAGTGGTTTTGGCTTACAGCGGTTGAAGGCTGTAGGTAGCCTAGGTAGCTAATTACAGCTTCTGACTGATAACCTAAAGGTTGCTTCATTGAAATAAGACATGTACCTGAGCAAGGCAGTTAACCTTAGCCCTCCCGGGTTGTGGTAAATGACAATTTATCTGATAAGAATAAGGATAAAAAAAGTAAAGGTTAGGATTTTTCTAAGGTAATCTGATCCCAGATCTGTGTTTTTGGGCCACTGTTATACAGACAACATTTGTGTGGGGTTGAACGGCAATAAATCAACCTCCCTATGTATAGAAAAGCTGAACTGGGAGTCAGTTCTCTGGTCAAATCCTTGACCAGAGAACTGACTCCGGGTTTAGCTTGTCTGCAACGGCACTAGGGAATCAATTTGTGATTGAAAAGTTTGCTGTAGGCAGAAAGCTGGATCTAAACAAATGCGCATTTAAACACTGGTCTTAAGTGAAATTATAATCAGGCATTAGAATTTTTAATGTAGTATTGAGGTGTACGTATCTTGATAATATCTAATGATATTATGTAAGCACATAAAATGAAACAGATCATAATTATTCTTTAAATTAAAGAAAGCAAATCCAAACAAGACTGGAACATAGGAATTTTTCCACACTAAAATGCTTGAAAGCAGAGCCAACTCACAACCATAAAGCTACCATCCTTCAAGCACCACTCATAGCTATGTAGAATAATCAGCATCGGGCAAACTGCATGTTTATTTTAGCCCAATTATCTGACAAAATATTTTTATTATAATAATGAGAATGCATTTTAATTACTTGCTTTGAATCCACGGAATCCCACAAATAACTGTCAGTATGTTGATTTTGATCTTCTGTGTTTATCTCTGTCATTTAATTCAGGGGTTGTGCCAACTTGAGACAATTTAGGTTAAGATACATGTTGATTTACAAAGGTTTGTTTTTGTGGTTCATACAATTGACTAGCGTGGAACCAGCTGCTCCAGTCAACCATATGGCTCAGTGGTCCAGGACCAAGCTACAGAGGGAGACATGGTTTTCATCCAGTCAGGCACACTACAGCTAAGTAGTTAATTGTAGACCTCAAGGTCTGCAGTGCAGCTTATATTCTTGATTAGTCTGTTATTAATATCATTATTAGCTAGCTTGGATTAGACTCTGAATTAAAAAAATGCTTCAGTCCTGGAGGCTTGGACAGATCATGTAATGGGTCTCCCCGGAGAGACTGAATTGAACCAGTAATACAAGTTTAACAATGTATTAGGAGGCCTGACTGAGAATATCAGCCTATTTTTGTTTTTCTGTGTATTATAGATGGTTCTGTAAATTGCCATTTTGTACAGTTGTAAATTCATCAATAAAAATGTATTTAATAAGTTAATGTAATATGTTGTTGTAGTGGTTATATATCTACAATCACTCGCTCGTTAGCAGGTTATAGGACCCAATAATAAGCTCCAATACTGACAACTGGTACTACGAAGTAGGCTACTGCCGGTGACAACTACATTCGTTTGAACCTCATACCGCTGTCATTGGAGAAGACATTTCCTATGGCTTTTGGTATTGTGTTGGATATCATCAGAAACACCAATAATCGTTTCAAAAAGGTTTATGAAATTGTTTAATTATGTCAAATCTGTAATTTATGAAAACAGTTTATTAACGGATTGACAGAGCCCGGATAGCTCAGTCGGTAGAGCATCAGACTTTTAATCTGAGGGTCCAGGGTTCAAGTCCCTGTTCGGGCGATAGCATTTTCTTCTCGAAATTAATAGAATTGTGCGACCGTTTACAGTTGTTCCTTTACTTATGCATCACTTGTACTATACAATTTCCCGAAGTTCATGTTTAGGCGAAACAGTTATGCACATGCGTGTCAGAATCTTAAACAGGCATAATTTGTCCTTCAATTTCCTAAGACATTTCAATGCCAAAACGTGCAGTTAATGCCATACTTAGTTCTCAGCTGTAATGACCTTTCAATGCCATACTTAGTTCTAAGCTGTAATGTTTATGTATTTGTAGTTACAAACATTGCATACTTAAAATTTCACTTGCATCCATTACCCATGTTTTTTTTTCAAGTTGTTGGTTGTTTGTCAGATGAATTAATTAATTCTGTAGGCCTATTCTACAGTCAGAATGTGCCTATACATCAAATGGAGGATCTCGTGCAGGTTCTGATTCGACTGTTATGATATTGTCGGTAGCTGAGAAATGTATGCAAATTAACCTTGCTGTCATTTTTTAGACTTGGTAATTACTGTAAGCAGTTCTGATGCATTCGAGCAGAGTGGCAAGGTCCGGCAGAAGGACAAGGTATTGTCAACATAATATTAAAGCTACATTTGGTAGCTAATGAGAAATTGTTTAGCAACAAAAACAGTTTAGTGCCAGTGCCTTATTCTAAAATGACTGACTTTATGATAATATTGACCTTTGCCAGAGCAAAGGCGAGTTCTTTGGCATGTGCAACATTCAGTTAATGATCAGTGTCCACTAACATCTCAATTTCATTCACCTTCCAGTCTATCTAGCCATACCTTATATTTGTGAATTTATTGCACGGTATATTCACCATGTAAGCCATTATGAACCAATTCTCATTTTCAGTGGTGACCTGGTCCTGGACAAAGGACAGGATTTCACAGAACCATGTAATGTAAAAATACTAATCCCAACAAACACTATGTTTACACTTACATATGTATATTAATATGCCATTATCATATGTGTCATCAAAATTGTGAAATACCTCACATGCAAATACAAGCATTTCTGCATTTCACTGGTAGAAACAGCCCATGTACATATTTCCTTTTAAACTTCAGGTGGGTAATATGAGTATGGACTGAGTGAACAGTTCAGCTAATACACCAACCTGTAGGTGCTGACCTACTCTGACCCATTCAGAGGGGATGATCGGGCTCATTTTGGCACCATCTGCTGCCTCTGGGTGGCTATTGGATATGTTTTATTTGAATGGGAGGAAAATATTTATTTAAGAGGGTTATATGGTTATTGAGGTATGTTCAAGGATTTGTAACTAATTCAGTAACTTATTTAACGTATTATGCTGTTGTGAGACCGTTCAATTAATACAATATTTCACCGTAATCTTCAGGGCCTCGTTGGCGCAGTAGGCAGCGCGTCAGTCTCATAATCTGAAGGTCGTGAGTTCGAGCCTCACACGGGGCAGTTCTTTTGTGTGTGTAGTCCACGTGCTACACAAGACTGAATAAGTCTGACGGTGCTATACAAGACGAAATAGCTACGAGGTAGCTTACGTTATAGCCATGGTATACTACTGGTTGACCATTTTCCTAAAATTCTATGGTTTTCTATTCGTTTTTGTGATAGGACACTACAGTAGTTTTCTAGTAGCTAGTTAAAACTGTAGTGCCTTTTTTTTGGTAGAACTAACTCGCCTTGTGGCCAGGGGCTGTATTCCAAAGGAAGTACACATTTAGCCTAGTTTATACAATTCTTAAAATTTTCTCTATCGGTTTCATTGGGAAAGCAGTGTATATAAAGGTTAAAATCGAGAATTCAATAGCCTGATAAAGCCCCTCCTCCACGCCAATGGAGGCTCAAAACTTTTTTGAGAAAAGATTACTCGAACATTGTATTCGTAAGAAGAAGTGAACGCGAAAAAAAACGTGTTTGAACGAAGACATTTTAGGATTGGACGCGAAAATGTTAACATTTAATTTAGTTTGTTCATACTTTGAAATGTTCCCGTTACGTTTTTCTTTTCTTACGATTGGGTCTTCCAAAAGTTCCGGCATTGTTTTGTGGGTGAGGGGCGGTACATCGAGTTAACCACCTCAGAGCAGTTTAGAAATGCCACATATATTGCCACTACAGCATACCTCGGGGAAAACATTGTCACGACAGCATACCTCGGGTAAAACATATTCACCTTTCGTAGGTGAAGTTACAACCGTCGTCACAGTGACTCCTGGAGTTATCTCGATAACCCAGTAACCTCGCTTCGTAGTAGACACCTCAGGCATCACTTACCCATACTCTTTCACTTATCAGTAAACCATCCAATATTAAATAGCAAGATAGTGTAGAAGTTTAGAAATTATTTTATATCTTAGAATGGGAGGATCATAGAGCGCCCGGCTAGCTCAGTCGGTAGAGCATGAGACTCTTAATCTCAGGGTCGTGGGTTCGAGCCCCACGTTGGGCGGATAAACTTTTTCCGTGAAAATTATGTGGTTTCAGGAGTAAGCGTTTTACTTATAGCATGGAAGTTGTATTCAGGGTTTATGACGACACTGTATGAAAGGAAATGGCGATAATTTGGTGTTTAGATGTCAGGTTAACTTGACCTGAATATAACTATGAACTATATGGCTTTTGCCCCTTGCTGTTTTAATAGTATATTAGCCAGTAATAGGCCTACTAGTATCTTAATACTTAGTCATATAGTCAAGAATTTATCGTTTTCACAGGATGTCAAGGCATATGGGAACGCCCACTTGGCGGATTGGGGTTAACCCTTCCATTTTCCATCAACAAATTGTGCTAGTTATACATCAAAATACATCATTGGATGCACTAACTCCATATATATTGTATTTGCAATCATATTTATTTGTATTCATCATAGAAATGCAGACTCAGTGCAAACCTTCAAGCATCTACTAAAGACTCATCTCTTCAGCCTGGTCTATGATTAAGTGTAGTCTGGCCCAGGGGCGTGAAGGTGACCAGAAAGGCCTAATAATATCCACTCTTGCTGTCTTGCCAGGTGGACTCTCATCGCCACTGGGATGCCCTCCCTCCAATGGCATTCAGGGGCGGAGTCACTGGCTTGTTGTTGTCTCTCTGTTGCGTAATGGTGCAATTGGGCTATACTCTGCTGGCAATACTCGGCCCTCAGTCAGGATGATTGCGGTTGGTGGGTGTCCCTTTGTTTGATGCTTGGCAATGTGGGTGGATTGATTTCCTGCATATTGCACCCTGTCCGTGGCCTCCTCCGGATAGGGCCACAGTGTCATTGTACCCCACTGTCTCTGCCCCAATGTCTTACGCTGCTATATTATTGTGCTGGGGGAGTAGGGTCAAAATTTTCCCTGTTTTCTGTCGTTTTAAACTTAGGAGTAACAGGCTTGACTCGTTGCATTCCCTGTCCAAAGTCCTCCTGGTTGTGTTCCAGATCAAGACTGTACCTGAAGTTTTCAGTTGCCACTCTGCTGACCACCCCGCTCTGGGCTTAGCCCACATGCATCGAACAATTACAATTTGGACTTTTAATATGTTCACCCGGCACAGCCAGAAGAGGACTGGGCACCCCTCGGAGCCTGGTTCCTCTCAAGGTTTCTTCCTAAATGTTGTCTCTCTTAAACATATAGGGATAGCTAAGTTCATATCAAAGTAAATAGAGGAGAAAACGACACCAGTCTCCACATCAACCCAGGCTGTCAATGGTGGGTCATTTAAACAGTAGGAATGGTTTACCTGACATTGGGATTCCCCTTACACAACTTTGAGGTGTATAACTGTACAGCCCAAAGTTCAGCTCCCGCACTGATTTCGCAGTTTTTAAATAATGTAAATAACAGGTGTTTTATATGGGTCAACAAGTGCCTAAGAATTGCAGTGGTTTGCATAACTTTTTTTTTCATGTTTTGTTAGGTTATCAAAACACTCACAGGCTGTAAAAGTAGAAAATATTACCAGCTTATGAACTAGCTCCATAGAATTCCGAGTTATAACCGCCAAGTTTCAACAATGTTTTGGTACGAGCAACCACGTGATTGAAAACTATAGAGAGCAATTACCAGCAAGACAGCTATTTCATTTCATGGCACAACAACATTAGTTTTTCTTTAATTCGTGAGTTACTTTGATACAATAACTATCAATATAGGTGACCACAACTTACTTTATCGTCAAGTGAAAAGACGAAACTATCGTGGAAACCCCTATTTTCCGCGCAAGGTCTTGTGGTCTACGATGAGGTATCTAACCGCCGGTGTACCACTGGGCGTTTAGCATTTTCGCTGGGCGCTAGTCGGCGTTTTTGTTTGTCTGTTCGAAAAAGGTTTCTGGTTTTCTTATCAACAAAGTTGCATTAACTAGCTTATGGGGCTAGGAGTATTATGATGTCAATCCATACGGATAAGGCATAATTAGGTTAATGAAAATAACAACAAAAATATAAATTATTGTATGGTGGGGGGGCATAGCTACAGGGCAGAACTAGGCTACCGTAGCTAATGTAGTATTTGTGTATTTGATGACAGTATTAGGGTATATTAACTAGCTGTTAATAATACCAAATGAAATGTCTTACCTCTCAGTAGTAGTATTTCAACAGGGACACCGAAAATATAAATTGTTCCTCCCTGAGGGTTGCAGAACTGTGAGATATTAGGCTATGTTTTGCAGCGGAAAGGATGAACAGACACCATTTCCGATTGCCTATCGACCGACGCCGGCTAACAAAATTCGTCACAAATGTTCATATTATAGAGAGCAGTCCTATTTTTTTTGCGACTCTGACGGCATCCCACACTGACTCGCATACACGGTCACGTCACTCCATTGACGAAATGTCGCCTAGTGGACATTAGCCGAAAATGTTAGATAAAACTAAAACCGCAAAATATTTTTTTACAGAGACTGATAGCATTAGGTTTAACATAACTGAACGTTACTAAAAATGTTCTAAGCGAACCTGTATGGAAACAATACTTTATACTACAAAATATGTGTTCATTTCATTGTTTGTATGTTGTATGAGTGAGGTAAACAAGATCATTGTGTTTAATGAGATGAGTTGTATTTACTTATGGGGGAACTGCATTACTGACAGTAGCACCAAGCAAACAAAACGCGAAAGAGCATCTTTCTCTGTTGTCTTGTAATTACTATAATCAAGCACAGAACACTACATGGGCAATGTGTTTCAAATATGACACTATTTAAAATGTTCATCAGTGCATTTTCCAACATGTGGTATTTTATGAACAGACCAATACAGGGAAAGTAGCTACCCAGCTGGCACGTGACGTCTTTCTGACGTTTTGACCTAAATTAGATTTCAGAAAGACATCATTGGCCTGTTGTGTAATACCGTGAAATAAAAATGTGCTTGTTCAATGTTGTGTTGAGATCGTGTGTTTTTATGACGTGTAATTTCTAACATAATTAATATGTTGTGCCATGGTGGAATGCCAATTAATGGGAAATCGACTTTTAAAGATGCATATCATTATTGTCAACATTCCAGTTTCCTCATAAAATAATAAACATCGTCCCTGGGTGGGCTCGAACCACCAACCTTTAGATTAACAGTCTAACGCGCTAGCCGATTGCGCCACAGAGACAGTGACTCCTCGGACCACATACTACGGTCAAGGCTTTTCAATGTCTGAGGTAGACAGTTGCACCACCAAGACAGAAAAGAAAGCCCTTCTGAGTACAATGCTTCACGTTTCCGCAATATCTGAAGCTGTCCTTTGGTGGAGTCTAGGAAGCAGTTTTACTGGTTTTGGTTTGTAATTCAGGTAGTCTTTCTGTGTTACAATAGATGTAATTAGTGGTGCTGCTTTGCCAGAGGAAGACACTGAAATGCATAAAGCAGAGACTGAAAACATTACAGCTCATGGAGCATTGAAAGGAACTCAATGTTCAATACAATAAATACTCGAATTAGCTGATTTCTTACAGTCACATCTACATTCTGAACCATGATTATATGAAAGTGGTGCCACTGTCTCTGTGGCGCAATCGGCTAGCGCGTTAGACTGTTAATCTAAAGGTTGGTGGTTCGAGCCCACCCAGGGACGGCAAGAGTTTTTGCTGTACAGTCCATTGGCAGAAACAATTATTGTGTCACTGGGATTTTTAATGCACTCTACCTACAGTTAGCCAGGAACTTATGATCTAGATGATGAATGTTGTTTATACTAACTAGGCATTGTCCATGAACTGAAATTACACCTTCTAATTGACTTCCTGTTGACCTTTTAACCAATATTTGGAGGTCAGTCACATGACAGTTATGTTGCCAGCAATGGTATTAAAAATGCATGGAGAAATCACAGAGTGATCTCTTCCAGATCATCGATTATTGTTTTATTCCTTTGTTTGATTCCTTATTCCACTTGCTTCTCAGAGTGGAGTTGTTGCATTATCTGGTGATTAAATTATACAGCCCAGGGTTAAATTTGTATTTGTGAACTGGGGGAGCCCTACTTTCTAATTTTCAGTTGTATCAAAAATATAAGCTACTGGCCTGTGGAATTCTGGGAGCTCAGCTCCCCCAGGTCTCAGTTCGATCATGTGCAGAAGCCCAGCTCTTGCTGGATCCTTCTCAGTTTACCTCCTAGATAAAACTCAAACAGAACTGTGGGAGGTATATAGATTGGGGCAACAAAGAAGAGCCACCTTTGTACAAATGGTTTCTCATTCATATTAGATTTGCAAACCTAAACTGGCTTTTAGTTACATTTCTTCATAGTTTATTGCTGTCTCACCGAAAACACACATCGTTGCAATGATTAGAAAAACATCCCTAGCCTTCTGCTGACCTGAACATTAAATGCTGAGGGCCCATTGTGTTCAGTTCTTTCTAACTGCTCATCAAATTAGTTTCACTTGTTAACAACAACCCATGTTTCAGTAGTGAGCTTAGGGGACACAATTGTGACAAATTGCGTCATTACAATACGGTAGTTGTAGAGTTTAAATAACATATCCATCAAATGTAAATAACATATTCGATACACACTATCAATTCGAAAATGTTGCTATTCCGTAAAGTGAAATGCAAGGCGGATACAGTTTAGGACAGTCTACTGACCTGAAGGTATAAACACTTACTGACAATTACATTTACCTGATAACTAATATGGCTGTCTATGTCAAGCACGTTCTCTTGCTGGTGATAGTAGAAGTGTTTTGATGCCAGTATGAGATGTTTTTAGTTTAGATTATTTTCTGACTGTGTTTATAGGTGGAGCAGATCATACTTCATGTCACTGCTCAGTGCATTTCAATGCACACTGAGTGATAACACATCCTTTTAGACCTCAGTAGCCACAGGGATTATCCGTCTGGAAATTGTGCCCCATAACATTGGGAAGGTACAATACGATAATTACATTGTTGACCTGTTGACCATAATTTTTGATGCCATCTTTGATGCAAATCTGGCCTAAAATGTTGTCTAAATAGGTGAAAAGACCAAGCACGCTGGATTTTTTGCTTTGTCATCGAGGATTCCAAGATAAGGTACAGGTATGAAAGGGTGTACTCTCTTGAATAATTGACTCTGTCACATTGCTGTTTTGTAATATTCTAGACTGAAACCTTTAAACAGCTTCAATATCTAGACACAGGGTTTTTGTGGTAGGTAAAATTCTTTCATAGATAAACAATTTTTGCTCTTCATTTCCTTTAATTACTAAATTTTTGGCTCTTCCACCCTTTGGTCTACATGACTCCTTACATAAAAAAATCTGCTTACATAATTGTTTTTTATGCATGATCTTCTGGAAGGGGCTGTAAACTGCAAATTACTCTCAAGCTCAGTAACATACTGTAAATTAGGAAATGTATCTTAGAAGTATACCTTTAATATTTTAATGTCATTCAAGAAATTGACATTTTTATTTAACAGAAATATTCACTTACACAACCTCTGTTAGCTACATTATATAAACCAATATAACGCCAATGGATGCGCTCCATTAAAGTCACGTGCCCCACGCCCATTACGAAATGCAGCGCTTTCAGCTACTGCTCTATACGAACACAAGACTGGCATGTCTATGTGATGCGTCTTTACGTTTGGAAGGTATCTACATAATTTGAGCAGTTTTTTTTATTAACTTGAGTTTGAATGTGCATTTTACATGTCCAAATGCGCGTAATGGACAAACTTGCAGTCGCTGGATTACTCGGAGTTATAAACCTACCAGTGTCAGAGATCTGAGGCAGTAGATTTTAGACCGGTATTCTCTCATTTTTTTAAAGTCAATTTAATACATGGATGTACATTTTGGAAATCTCTTAGACCATACTCCTTACGACAGTACTGCTACTGCGATCATGAGCTCAGAAATTATGGAAGTTGCAAGTGAAGCCTTTTGTGCCCGAGACTACGATCTTTCTGTAGGGATCTACAGCTCTCAGCAATCGGACGTCCGACACCCAGACCGGGGCCTCTCTCTTCTGAAAGCGGACGCGCTCAGTAGGGCTGGGCGGATTGCAGAGGCTCTAGACTGGTATTTCACAGCCGCAAACCTTGAGCGGCTTCAAGCCAACGAGCTAGGGACTCTCGTTGACTGTATTGCAAACACTTTGCGTATAGAAGAATGTCCAAATTCCACGGGTGTTTACGAGGATGAGCGATCGTTGGACCTATTTTCGTGTCGGCTTTGCAAGTGTTTGTTAACTGAGCCTGTAACTTTAGAATGCGGCCATACATTCTGTAAACGATGCATTGAGGACGGCGCTATCAAAGAATGTAAAATCTGTGGTTGCAAACTGAACAGCACGTACGGACAAATAAAACCAATAGGTTTTCGAGTGAATGTTGTGCTCCGCTCCCTTTTGGATAAATGGTTTTGCGCAGAAAGTAAAGCAAGACGATGCTGGCTTGAAGGAGAGAGAATGCGGAATGAACGAGACTTTATCAACGCTCTTGAAAAATACAACAAAGCCGTGGAAATAGGTTTATATTGTTTCAATACGTCTTTACTCTGAACTTCCTGTGCTAATTACAAGCATAATATGCTAAAGGTTGTTCTAGACCAGTTATAAAAATCGGTAATTGAATGGGAACAGCACCTGTCTGCAGAGATGGTCCCTTAACTGCCATCAATGTAACAATTGGGTTTAGATTAGGATATTAGCCATTTTACACCAAGCGGATAAGCCCACTAAAAGCATCAGTTGTATAACTACGCCTTGTTATGCTCTTTGTGCCCATAAACTCTGATGGATCTCTGGTGTAGGGATTGCAGTAGATTTTAATGGGTGTTCATTTTAAATACATTTGTAGCTAACTTTTATTAAAAGTTACCTACTTTTTATTTTATATGACTGTAAAATGACTGCAATGTATATAAATTGTAAAACATTCTTCTCTTGATTTGCACTCTGATAGACAGCACATTATAAGCTCAGTGCGTTAGTACACTAGCCATAGAGTAGAGTTATAGGATAGATGCGTACAGTGTTTAACTGCTCTAACTCATGGCCGGGACCTAGCTCAGAGCTAGTGACATATTACCTACTCAGTCATACATAAAAAAATGTCATTTGTGAAACATTTAGGTGAAATATTTGTGTAATTTAGAAACCTGTATAGTCTAGAAACACTGGTTTTAATCATTGACACAATGGATATGAGCAGGTTACATAGCATGGGCTATTTTAATAACTTTCCCCACAGCTCCCTGTTTGCCTCCATTGCTGGGCCGACGGGCAGAGCTACACATGGCGATGAACAACTTCAGGCAGGCCGTAGAAGACCTAGATGCCGTGTGCCGACTGACGCCCCTTTCCCCTGAGGTGAGAAAAACCAGTGGGGTTATCTGACGTCAAACTCAGCCACCTGGAACTCTCAGTGTGAATGCATGGAAGATATGGTACTTGTGGATTGACCTGAGCATCGTTTTGCTCACAGGCGTACTACGCGAAGGCCATGGCCCTGAACAAAGCGGGCCAGAAGGGAGAAGCCCTGCAGGTGTACCTGTACTGTGTTGCCCTAAAGCCAGACTGGAGCTCAGTCAAGCTAGAAGCTCAGGCGGTATGCTGCTTTACTGTGTGTGCATGTACAGCCAGTCTGCTCAATCCTGTTTACCGGAGCGCTGCAGTCCTTTAGGCTTCCTCTCCAACTCTATTTTGGCACTCCTGATTTTAATAGTTAGCTTGATGAAAAGCTAAATCAGGCAAGTGGACTTGGAGAGAAACTGCAACAGGAGTTGGACAGGTAGCTCTGCAGGAACAGGAATGAGCAGCCCTGATATGTACCATTTAAAGATGAATTTGGTTGAATCAGTGAGTATCCTGAACCAGACAGCGAACCACTTGTGTCAATGATTTATTGACTATCTATGAGGACTACCTGACAAGTCACTTATTTTCTCCTTCCTCCTGAAGATGCTGAGTGACATGTTCTCCTCCGTGTTCCAGAGAGACGTTTGCCCCAAATCATTGTTCTTCCAGCATCATACAGGTTCTGCCTTCCACCTCAAACCAGCATCCCTTCTCCTTGGATACCTCCATTCCAACCCTGGCAGACAGAACCAAACCCCTAATGGTAGGAAATATGCTTTGTCTATCACTGGATCAGAGACCAAACCCCCATGTGAGGCCTCAGCAACCTTGGTGTCTGTCCTGGCTGGCCTATCTAGCCCCACAGGCCTGAAGCGGAAGATGACAGATACATCTCGTGGCTGTGCACCCTTCAACAAGCATCTCAAAACAGGTTTGGGTTTTGGGGTTGTACATACTTAAACATGTTGTAGAGGCAGAACGGAATGGGCTGGTGGAGTCAGTGGAGAGGGTGGAGCTTAAGTGCCAATTCTGAAATAAGCAAATGTAAGTTTAACTCTAAAACCATAAGGGTTGGGGTTGCTTTATCTAGTAGGGACGAGCACAAACCTTGGTCAAGCATCTACTTTGAGTATTCAGCCTGATTCTACTGGAAGTTCTACCCACCCTCTTGAGTCAACCAAACATATATTTTCTGCCTTTAGTCATGTCTAAGTGAAACGTCAACGTTCTCTATTCCTTTACCGTTGATATTTATTTCTCATTACTACCAATTAGAGTCTCTTTTTACTTTTACAATATTTGAATGTCTTCTTTTAGGTTCAGATGAGGCGAGATCATCCCAGATGCCAGCCACTTGTTGCAATGAGAGGAGAGAGGTGCCCTCTCAGCTCCTGGACACCACTGACCTGGAGTGCTCTCTCTGTATGAGGTAAGCCAAACAACACATACCATCCTGACTTGTGGTCTCTAGGCTTGTTTATGGTAGAAATACTTACCTTGGTTTGCTTAATAATTTCCATAGCATTTAAATTTACACCGGCGTGTTAGAGATGTGTGCACAATTTTTGGGGAAGGGGCACTATCTATAATGTGGTGCTTTCTGCCTTAGAAGGTGACATCTCAAGCTATCGATATGTGCATGTTTAATCCAGTGTCTTGAGTCTTCTTCGATATGTCTTGGAGAATGTAGCGTAATGTAAACGAGCCGTCTTTGACTGACCCCTCCATTTCATCCAGGCTGTTCTACGACCCGGTCACCACACCTTGTGGACACACCTTCTGTCTGAAGTGTCTGGAGCGTTGCCTGGATCATAACCCCATCTGCCCCCTGTGTAAAGACAACATCGCAGAGGTAAACTCCCCACACACACTGTCCCTCCTTCTGTTGGTTGGCAACCAATACAAGCTCAAAATGGACGATAGCTAAGGTAAATGTTTGCGTGTTTTATGTTTTTTGTTGTAAGAGTAGGAGTCGTAAGTTCATTGTTTTACTATCAAAGTTGAGTAAATTCCCATCAACGCTGATGGTGCTTTCTGCTCATTTATAATAATATATAGGTTCACAACAATGTTTTCCCCCTCAGATCTATGGTGCCTGAAATTCATTAGAATTTTTGTATTAGCTTATATTTCAAGAGTAGAAGGATCCCAATTTAAAAGTTTGAATTGCTTTAAAACCAGAAGACTAGTTAATATTCAAAGCTGACCCATTCAAATCTATGATGACTTTTTTATGTAGCTTTAACAGTTATAATGCATTATTATTGTTAATAATAGTAATAATGTTGCTTTTAGCAATGTTGCTTTTACCCCTAAAATTAGTAAAATTACCATACCTAATAACTTGTCATTGCAGTACCGGACCACCAGAGGGTACCACAAGACACTGCTAATGGAGGAGGTGCTTCAGCATTACCTGTCTGAGGAGCTGGCCGAGAGGAGCATGGTACACAAGGAAGAGATGACTGAGCTCTCAAAGTGAGTCAGGCCTAATTTCCAACCCTGAGCCGGACAAACTTAAGTATCAAGCCCGATGAAGCAGTAATCACTGTGCATGTCTTGTTGTCTGACTCGTGTCTTTTGTTATGCAGCTTAACCAAGGAAGTGCCCATATTCATCTGCACTGTGGCATTCCCCACGATCACCTGCCCGTTGCACATCTTTGAGCCTTGCTATAGGCTAATGATCCGACGCTCTGTGGAGACCGGAACCAAGCGGTTTGGAATGTGCATCGCTGACAGCGTCAAAGGGTGAGTGCCATTGTAAAACTTTGACCCTTGTGTAACCAAAAGGTAGCGAACTGGTATTTGCGGCTCGACACCCTGTTAGTCAACCGGAACAAAGCATAGACATTTTATCTGAGTGCTTACAGGTTTCCGTCATTTTTTTACTGACTCACCTCAGCTTAAGACCGCTTTATCAGCTGGCCTAACCCTTCCGCGTGACTAATTACAATGTGGTGTGTATTTTTACACACTTTTTCAAATGAATTGTTTCAATGCACTGAGATTACTCTAAGATAATGGAAGGTGTTTCACCAATGTGGTGCTTGTTCTAAATGTTCCCGGTCGCCTCCGTGGCCACAGGTTTGCCGACTACGGCTGCATGTTAGAGGTGAAAGACGTGAAGTTCTACCCAGACGGGGGCTCGGTGGTGATCGCGGTCGGAGTGTCTCGCTTCAAAGTTCTAAGCCACGGCCACCGGGATGGCTACAGCACGGCCGAGATTGTGCCCTTGGAGGACCAGAGAGTGGAGGGAGGGGAGTTGGTGGAGCTGCAGAGGCTACATGACATGGTGTACGATCAAGCCTGTGCCTGGTTCACGTCCCTCAAGGAAAACACAAAGAACCAGATAGTCCATCACTTCGGACAGCTGCCCGGGAAAGACCCTGACATGCAGGTAAGACCACCGGACGTTCTGAACCCTGTGGTTTTCACCACCCAGCTAGATCTACTCATAAATGTGTCTGTTCATTGGTGAATTTAGCCAATGAAATCTGATTTTAATTAAAATATCAGTGGAATCTGGGCAATCGCTCGGGTTATCACGTGAAACGGTTCTGTGCGCCCTGTGCTTTTCTGTAACTCTAGCATGTCCTGACCCCATTATCAATAGGGGAGTCCCAACGGCCCGGCCTGGTGTTGGTGGCTACTCGCGGTCCTTCCCCTGGAGCAGAGAGCCCAGCTAAGCATCTTGGCCATGACCACCCTCCGAGACCGCCTCAGCGCCACCCGTCGCGTACTCATCCTCGTCGCACGCAAACTACAGAAACCGCCTTCACCCGCAGCGTCTGCATCACTGTAGTGGTTTAGAATCACTCAGTTTGAAGGGAGGCTACTAAAGTCTCCCCTGAACTGCTAGCCTCAGATGGATATAATGTGTTTCTTTATACGGAAGCCTTTTTTAAAGACTGTCAAATCCCAGGAATGGGTCCTGCATGAAGGATACTCTCTAATAAAGGATACAGGGGCTACCCCTACCCAACCAGTGTCAGTAACATTGGATCAGGTCTATTAACACTGGTTTTGTTCATTTTGTGCAGAATTATAATGCTATTTTCCCGCTGTCTTACTTTTGAGATTTACAAATCAAACCTTAAATTATTTTTGAAATATTTTGTAGTTGAAGTGAAACTAATTTTCATTATACTAAAATGTGGTATTCTTCTATGGAACATAATGAAGAACACTCTTGTGTGTTTCATTGCCCTGACAGGCCATGCACTTCTGTTGTTGTGTTGTTTTTTTAATCCTACATATTCTATGGTCTTAATAATGTCACGAGTGCTTGATGCAAGAAAGTGAAATACAGTGTCACGACAGACATTGCTGGAGCAGCGAACATCCACTGGGTGGTAGCAAATGGGGTCAATGCAAACAGCCCTACATTTGGACAAGTGGGTTTCTTTTGACAGGTCCACCTCTTAACTCTGTCCCAATAACAATAGTCAATATGAATCAACAGCCCACCTTCAGATAAGTCAATTTCAGCAGTGTTGAGAGTAGAATTTACTAATTGCATTCACGTTGTAGTTTATGTTTTGAGCCTCTCCGTGGTGTTTTCCCAGCATCACTGTTGTGTTCTGGCCCAGGCGGACTGGTCTGTCCTGATTAGTAGCTGAAGACGACTTGCTTTAGTTTGTTTTGCCGACAGTCTTTATTAGTCTGAGGTTAAAGAGTACCTCAAGGTAATGATTGCGTGTGTGTATCCCTGTGTGTTTGACTGCCATGCACAGATAATCACCTTCATAGTTGGTGACACGTGTATTCCAATCACACAGTAAGTCTCTGCCACAACCAGTAGTCTACAAGAAAACACAAAAACAAATGTTTTCCTGAAGTTTAAGGACTGGTGGGTTGTGTGTGGATACCATGTTAAAAGACCCTGTGGCTGTTTACTGCGCTCACACATCGTTGCATCTAGAAGAGGACAGGTGAGTCATTTCAGTTACTGTGAAGTCAGAGCTGGGACAAACTGTCATATGCAGACAATGAGTCACCTTCGTGCTGTGCTCTGTCCTAATGATGGAATTATCTGAAATCTCAGATATATGAATTACCAATCCCTCTGGATGAACAGGGAATTCTGTCAACGATTTACAAAAATTCCCTTTTGTAGCCTGCTGTTACAATGAACTTTTTTATCTGACCTTTTTTATTGTAAGTGGAATACACACAGGGAAAGCATGAATCACCACATTGATGACTTGAGGCACATGCCAGCCAAACATGGAAGTATCTCTGAATGTGTTGTTCTCGGTAAGAGTACCCTCCTAAATTAGGTACATTTTATTCTGACTGGTCTGGGGTATTTGGTTAGAGATGCCCAAGACAGTAAAGGTATGTCAGGATAAAGCCTGAAGAGGCAAGTGAGCAAAGAGATGAGGGTTGCGGTAGAATCGCCAGACAACTTTGAAAGAGACAAGCCTCACCTACGGTAAAACACTAGTCAACCGCGTCAGTTCTACCTATCCTATTATAATAACGAAAATTATTTATTATGGGAAATAAAAATAGCACCCAGCAGCTGAAATAATAAGGTATTCTAGAGGGTAATCTGATATGGAGTTTTGATAACCAATTGCAATGAAATATAGTAAATAATTTCGTCTCAGGGCACCGGTCTGCTCGTTCGATTCTTCCGTTGCCACACCCTTGATTACGAATATTGACACTGATGCTCACGTGCGCATGTCCATGTCTCTGAGAGATAGGCCTGCCTCTCCCTTTGCGCATTATTCTTTACAGAAATCGTTCGGTTTTAAATTAATAAAGCATTTTGTTATTATTTAAGGTAAACAGGTGATTAGATGAGGCAGATAAGACGGGAAATAGCCTTGCGTCTTAATTTTTTTACATAATACTCACCCACTCCCCGGTGAGTGTGTCAAGGCCCTGCCCTTTCTCTGTGATTCCAGCCCGGCTTCCTGTGTTTGTGCGGTTCTCACAATTCAGGGAGAGAGGAGGAGCAGAATTGGGAGTTGAGAGAGCCAAGGGCCGAGCTGCCACCTCAACATGGAGTAGCCTAGTGTGCTCGACAACACTAGCGGACCACAAAGAGGAATACGCGACCGTCTCTTTCTAAAGGGAGTCGCCGCAAATGATACTACATCAAAGATTGCACAGTTAACTCGAAGATAGGATCGGCTTATATTTAAAAGATGGCGAACGACTCTCCGGCTAAAAGTCTGGTCGAAATAGACCTGGCTTCATTGCGGGTGAGTGTTGGAAAGGGCAGTGTATTTTATTACATTACTTTTTTATTTTAATAATTCTAACACTGCGATATAATGAAAAACTAAGAAAACACATGTACTCAATAAAATATGAATACATTTTATCTGGCAGTTACCATAACTGTTAGGCGATGTATTATTCGGCTCGAGAGAGCTTGTGCCTGGCTTTCCTTTGTTCGAAATGCATTTGGCATGTTGGGAGAGATCTGGGCGCAACAGCTGTGTTAATCTATGTCCCATTTTTGCAACATGATTAAAAAGGATTTATTTCGTGAATATTTTATGGATCTATATAAACAACTCCCTTATTCATTTGTTTCAGGATCCAGCAGGGATTTTTGAACTGGTGGAAGTGGTCGGAAATGGCACCTATGGACAAGTATACAAGGTTGGTTTAAAGCTTTATTGTTTTGTTTCTGTGGCCTGTTCTTGGTTACTGATTTCGACGGATGTAAGGTTGGAGTTTAAGCACTGATACTCGAAATAGTCCCCGTTCGAAACCTTTACGATCGACTAGATTCGCTTCAAGATGTCTCATCTGGACTTTTCTCACATTGCACCCTAATAAATAATTCAGCTGGGTTGGCAAGAAATAGGGCCCATGTATTTTGGTTTCTACAAACATCTCCATTAAGTTACATTTATAAATTAGCCATCCACCCGTGCACCACTGCAAATAACTCAAACTGTTTGGTTTCCCTTTTGTTACCTTGATTAAGCCTTTACACACAGTTTTTTGTTTTGATTTTAACTGATTGGCATTCTTTCTGAATATGGCAATGATCTTTGTTGGCGGACGATTGTTGTGTGTTTCTTTTTAACGTGCAGCACATCACTACATCGCATCCTGCAGTGGGAAGGGGAATGTTCACACTGGGCCTGAACCAGACTAGGCCTGCTGTCATAGCCACATTTGTTATGTGGAATTCAACCCGACTTTCAGGTCCATGAAAGTAAATCACATTCATAATATCTTTCTTGGAATCATATTGCTCTGTGAAAATACAGTGATTGTTGAAAGTCTGCATTACGGGACCTTTGAAGAATTTAGTGTGTTCTCTGATTTTGAGAATGACTCCCACTCTCCTGCCTCTCTTCCTCTTACATTTGTATTCATTGGACAATCACACCTATATTCTTACAACTTCTCTAAGGCTAACAACACAAGCAGTGCAAATTGAAACCAACCGTAAAGCCTGATAAGCTTGTAGCCATTTGTTGACGTTGATGCTTATTTGTCTCTTGCCTGTGTTTAATATTATGCTTAAAGGATTTTGGTAGCTATTCACTGATGCAAATCTACAAGGGCTTGGATGTTAACTGAGAATCGGGACCAGTCATCTGATTGAACCCTGTGGAGCACCAAGCTTTAAACACCCCTGCCGCTCATATGGCCTGTATATGCCACACAAATGTCAAAGCGTATGCAGTAAACACACTAATATCACTCCCTCCATGTATTGGATTCGCAAATTCTCCCCATTACCATACCAAGCTGTGACATGTTTAGTATGGCCGCTATGCGCGGTAATTCATGCCTGAAGCTAAATGAAGTGGCGTTTTGTATGGGAGACGTGGTCGTCGATGGTGGCCGGGCATAAACGCCACCAACTCAGGCTCAACTCAACCCAAAGCTTGCCCGCTCGACCCACAATATCATTTTTTCTAACCTTAACCACACTGGAAGCATTACTTAACCTTAGCTGTTTTTTTCCCTAACCTTGACCACACTGGATGCATTACCTAACCTTGACCATTGTTCTTAGTGCTGTGCTTCCCTCTGTACATTTACATTTGTTACTGGACGTCACCAGCCCGACGACACCTGCGTGAATTTGACCGTCCTTTTCATTGAGTGTAGGGTCCACTGTGGGCGTGCAAAAGGTGACCTCTGGTGTGTGAGTGGACAGGAAGTCAACATTCATTTCTGTGTGGTGTGCATGCATCATATGAGAGGCCATTTTGGTTTTCATTTGGTCATGTGACACGGTTGAGAATGGAACGCGTCTTTCTTCCGCGTATGGATGTCCCCGGGCCGAGCAGGCTGCGTATGGGACTGTTGGTTAGGTCGTGAGATGGAGGGGGCTCTTGGTATTACAAATGTGAGTAAAGCCAACACGTCTGGGCTTATTTGCAAGCTTTAACAATTACTCAGCTTTAACAACTACTCAGCTTTAGCAACTACTTGGGGTTGCATTTTTCTCCTGTTGTTGTACCTGCTCTAACAGTCCAAGCCTGTGTGTGTTTGTCCCAACGCCGTGGCGTGTAACTTCTAGCCTGCATGATTGTAATGGCCTTTTTAAACTAGGTTAATATGTTGCCTAGCTTTACTTACGCTTGTTTTCTCCATCAGCTGTCCCCCACTGATAGGTCAGTGTTGTAAAATGGTCACTTGGCCATTCTTTCAGATAGATGAGTTAGCAACTGGTCTGAATGTGGGGTGCTTGCTGCAACTGGTCTGAATGTGGGGTGCTTGCTGCAACTGGTCTGAATGTGGGGTGCTTGCTACAACTGGTCTGAATGTGGGGTGCTTGCTCCAACTGTTAGAGGAGGAGCAGCTGTCCCAGAGCCCAGACAGTCTGCATGGACAGCCAGCTTCATCACAAAGCTGGTTTTGTCTATGGCTCTGGCTCTTTAAGGGAGCAGTCAAACCGCCACCAGACCCACAGAAAGGATGTGTTTGTCAGTTAGGCCTCAAACGCTGAATAATCAGCTAGTCCTGTGGAAATCGTGGTGACCGTCTCTTTCTGTGGGGCTTTTGATTTTCTGCCTTGCAAAGCAGTTTTTCACTCATTTAAATCTCAAAATGAGACAATCAAGCCCAGTCTATTTATTTTCATTTAGGTCAGATTCTTGCATTTAATTAGCTTTCTGAATACTGACTTTTGAGGCCATTATCTTACGCTAGCTCCCATCAGTCTTCTATCCCCAGGTTTGCTCTGAGTTTGAATGTTGGGTTATTTGTAGAAATGTTTTATTGATCCTGGTTTGTTTATTAGAACCACTTTTTTGGTGATGCAGCTAGCTCAAAAGTTGTACCTCACAGGTTGACCTTTTCTTTAGTAGGTTGTAACTGACTCTCTTTAAGAACCCAAATGTGTTATCTCTGGCCTCCATGGCGCTTTGAGATACTGGACAGAAGCACAGCCAAGGCAAGGCTCGCTGTCTCCCGCAGCGTGTTGGAGCCGTGTGGGGGTGAGTTTCTGTTTGAGGAACTCTGTCGGAATGACCGCAATCGTCATGTGTCACGCGCTCAATGCCACACCTAACAAGCGAACAGGAGCAGGTGGTACCAAAAAGATACAATAATGATTTGGGAAAGCTTGCTGGTCGGTACAGCCGGGATGCTAGGAACATGCTTTAGGCTGTTGTCTCGTTGAAGCACTATAAACCTCCCAAGATGTCGTTGACATTTTTTTTCTTCTCCTGGCTGTTCCTCCCGCCCAAGCCAACCCTGTCTTCAGCCTTCAATGACATCATGGTGCCTCGCTAACCATGGAACAATGGGCCATTGTCTGGTGAAGGACTGGGTCATCATCAGTATCCATGCCAATGTCTCTGATGTGACAGCTTTGTACAGTTGATCCAGACTACATCTAATGGCCACAACAGTGGGCCATGGTTGAAGCTGACGGTTTTCAGTGAATTACCACCAACCGTTTTGATAATCATTTAGCCTAGTAGGCTGTGGTCTTATGGTTGTTTGGTTGTTAAAGTGGTGATGAGTGGCTTGGATTCCTTTTTCCTGAACTAACTGTAAGAAGATATCTCCCCCCCCCCCCCCCCCCCCCCCCC
>JACXGJ010004542.1:0-44708 GCA_016801105.1 Esox niger
ACAACTGAGATTTTGGGGACTGTAGTTATTTGAGGAGTCAGTTATTTGTTTTCTAATGGTGATGATCTTTTCATCAAAAAAGTTCATGTATTCATTACAGCTGAAGTGAAGACCCACTTCACTTATTGAGCGTTGCTTTTTAGTTAACTTTGCAACTGTATCAAAGAGAAATTTTGGATTGTTTTTGTTCACCTCAATCCCTCATTTCCCTCATTAAAATGCAAAATCAATTTATAACATTTTACATGCTTTTTCTGAATGCTGTTGTTATTTTGTCTCTCACTGTTCAAAGAAACTACCATTAAAATTATAGACTGATAATTTCTTTGTCAGTGGGCAAACATACAAAAATCGTGTGCTGTAATCGAGAAGCAGCACACGATTGTTGTGCACAACTCTGAAATGCTTAGACCAGTGTTTTTCAAACACTGGTCTAAGCACCCCGCCCTACACAACACTGGCTTAGACACTACTTGGTTTTTCAATTTGAATGTTCTATCTCTCGCAATTGTCTGCATTAGTAAGGATGTGATCATCATCACCACCTTCACCTCATACAAAGTTATCAACCAGTTTTGTTAGCGTCTACAAATTAACAATGGTTATTTTCTAGCTGTTGAGATTAATGCCTTTTGCATCGAGGCGTCTCAATCCTTTAATGGTTTTGTAACTGTACAGCCACTGACAAACTGTCTTTGGCCCACCACTGACAAACTGTCACCATCTGATAACTTATTTGTCAAGTCACCCAAGAATTGGCCTAGTGGGGCCACCCAATCCCTTTGGTGTGTGAAATAGATCACTGAATCAGTGTCTGTGTAGACTACATGTCTATCCAACATCTCCAAGGGTGAATACAACTCAGGGTGTAGCATAGGCTGTTGCCCTTATGGTGTTTGATTGGTGTCTGTTTTGTGTAACGCTACTGTTCCATCGCAACTGTGTCTGAGATGAAAGAGAAATTACCAACTTCTATTTCAATGAAAAAAGGTAGCAGCTAAACTTCTCCGGAACTCTAACAGACTAACATGTGCTCATAAAGTGAATCCACTCACTCATCTTACCCCAAAGTCTATTCATGGTCAATTTAGCCAAAGATTGCCTAGCACTGTTTACAACAATGCTTTCCTTGTCAAGCTACACACCCTCTTTTTCATCATATTCACAGATATACTTTTCTTTAGCATCATTGTCAACCACTGATGGTGGGAAGCCGCTAGCTTCCTGCTTGTACTTGTATGATCTGAGCATTGACAACTACAATATGAATGTATGTTTCTTTAGAAGTGAATGAGAATAACAGGAAAACCTCTCTGTTTAGTTTCTCCCTGTAGGTTGCACTCTGGTATCCACGGGAATATTTACATTGACCAGTTTGCATGGGGGTTACTGTCTTGGCTTTGCTAGGTAAATACACCCCTCCATGTATAACAGCTGGTTAACCCCATTACTGTAAGAGAGAGGTGAGGAGAGCAGAGAGGAGTTTGAGCCTGTAACATCATGTGCTAATAGACTATCATAATGCTGCGATAAACAATTGAATGACTCTCTCCCTTGACAACCAGGTACGCAAGTTATTATTACTACCACTATACGACATGGCTGATTTCTACTGTACTTCATTTGGAGAGCTAAGGGGCTCGATTTGCAAGTAAAGGAAGAAGTTGGTTTTCCTGGTTACTGGTTGCTGAGAACAACTGAACAGTGAGTCGTGAAACTACGCCATATAACTAACTTTCAGTATTGCAAAAGTGTTTGGTAGTCGAAAATACCTAGATACTCCCTGGCTAGGCCACAAATAAAATCGTGTTAAATATCTCTAGGGGTAGATAAATTGGAAAGAAGTCCTAGTAACTCCCTGACTAGGTCGTGAAGAAATCATGGAAAATATCTCTAGGGGTAGATAAATTGGAGAGAAGACCTATGACATCCTGACTAGGCCGCAATGTTTATCGTGTGGAACCTGTCTGCGGGTGCGGACAGTCCGTCTCATTTCGTGGGGTGTTGACCGGTGTGTTTCAGTGCTGAACTGTATTTCGCATCGCCATAGTATAATACGGTAATTTCCCTTTTAGGATTAGAGTGATATGTATTTTTCTGCGAATAATACAGTGACTTGTACAAGTTAAAATATAATGCCGTCCAGTTGTAAACATGCAACAAGAGGACTGCAGCCTCTGACGTGCACGATGCGTTCATGTTTCAAAATCATGGCGCAAATAGGACACCATCAAGAACGAAGAGGATCATTGACAACGATGCCTGAAAAAGCTTTCCGACTAAACAAGATGGATTCTGAGGAAGCCGTGAATGGGTCCATATGAAGTTGGAACAAAAGAAAGTTAAGATGGCCGAGAAAGGACGACAGTCGTAAGGCGGGACAGGGGACAAGCCGAATGGACGCAAATTCATTCTGTTTCACCACCAGGCTGACCGACAGTAGTCTCGAGATAGAGTCTCTTATAGGATCCTGGAATTATGGACAATACTAGGAACTGACGTGAGCTTTCATAATCATTGATTCATAGATTTCTTAAATGTTCATTTCCTAAAATGTGTTGTACCTAACCATTGAATGAAGCTAGAAGTTATCAAGGAAACCTGATCACCTTCCTCGGTAATAACCAAGCTTATTTAATTAAATATTACATGTAGTTTGACAAGCCATTTGATGGTATATAGCATGTTTTAATAGGCATTCGAAATAGCCTGTTTTGTTCTGTTATGCTTGAACATGTTTAAATAGGTATTCAAGAATAGCCTGTTTTGTTGTGCTTTGTCATGTTCACTATGTAATTTGGAGTCAAACGTACTTATTGCGTTGATGATAATGTTTAAAATAGTTAGGCCTCAATGGTCGAACAACAATGTGGGTAGGCTTTAACAGGTCCCCTACATAGTAAATATTTACAATTTGCTAGCACATGTGGGTACATCTGAAACCTATTGATGAATTAGAAATTGGTACAGTGATTTTCTAATCTGGTAAAATAGTCAGATGGTTTAAAAGGTTTAAGTATTGTGTTTTCTCTCTATATATATTGTATAAATGGTAGAATGAAGAATCCACATAGTGATAGTCTAACGTTAAGGACACTCGCTGTGTCCCATGAGGACAGATTTTTTTTTTAATCCAATATAGTTATAGCCTTAAAAAGAGGGTTATTCAGCTAAAGCGAGTTTACTCCCCACAATAAATTGGATGTTGTACTCTAAATGCTGAATTGTGTCTGGTTAAATAATATAGTTTCTCTTATTTGTATTTACCAATGATAACTGGGATAATGCTTGTGCTTTTTAAAACACAAATATTAGATGAGTTGGACACTAAGTCTAAATCTTCAGGTAACTAATGATGTCGGCTAAATTGACAGGATAGTCTGAGGACCATGTCAGATTATTAATGTGTGGGAATAAAAATGTCATACTTTAAACAAAACATTTGTTCTTTATGGCCTACAAGCTACTGGGTAAGGTCCTGAACTCCAGGAAGGGGGGCAGACCCCCTGGGATGGCCTCTCTGCTTTTCCCATTACATAGAGTAGCCTATTAGTAAGGGTTAAATTCAAGTGTTCAGACTGGTCTCGACTATGATAATTTCACTTACACAAGCATATTCAGTTTTGGCGTAATCAAACATTAAGTGAAAGCTAAATATATTTTCCTCTCAGTAGCTTAAATGTTGAAATGTATGGTTTTGAAACCAACTGTAGTGCGGGTAGACACCAAAAAGGTATCCCCATTTGTTGATGATAGTCATTTTTGCTGATCGAACAATCAACAGAACCACAGACAGGGTAAAAGAAAATGCATAAAAGTTTTTATTAAGGGTTCGACCACCACTATTTGGAATAAACATTAATGTATTCCCTAAAATCTAGGAGGTCCACCAAGACAAGTTTGAGTTCCATGAGCTAGTTTGGCCATTGTCCTGTACAAATGCTAAATTTGTGTGCTGTAGCTATGCTAATATAGTTGCCCTAGTGGTTGCAGTGGGTACAACACGGGACCTGGGGTTTTTCACTCCTATAATTTAGTTGTGCAGCTTATCCTCTGGTGGGCGGACCATATTTTAGTCGGGCATGTGTCAAGAAACTAAAGGATATTATAAATGCATGATAATCAATTTCGCAGACCTGTGTGATGGTACCGTAGTAAAGTCAAATTTGAGAGCTGTTTAGCTATGATAGACAAATTTGTTAATCGGTTATATGGTTTATAATTCCTTCGCATGAGTGACCTTGTTGCACATTGATGTCTTTGATGGTGTAAGTTCATGTTCATGTTTTTAACACATTTACTTTTGTTTTGATGAATATACAGGATGCAACACCTTATCAAACTGATTATAGATCCATCCCTACTACGAATTCTCTTTTTTTCATGTCCGTCCTGAAAAGATGGTAAGTACGGGTTTGGAATGGCGCCTCCTGTGGACGTATTTGTCATTGTTCTGCATTCACTCATCTCACTTTCCATTGACATAATGAAGTGAAGGCAGGGGGGATGAAATGATATGATAATTGAGTATGATTTGAAAGAGTTGAGTTTAAAGCTCAAAGCAAATCAAATTGGTAATTATAAGGAGTTCAATAAAAAGGTTTTCCTGTTTGCATAGTTATAACGGAGCATTGGCATCTGTTATGTTTTACATTTTCCATTTACAGGATGTTGTTAATTGGTTTACTTGTAGATTGGTTTGTTTGATGTAATGTCTAACTATTTTATGGTTGAATAGGCTTGATTTGACCATTTCTGATTAGGCTAAGCACAGTCAAGTCTGACAATCATATTCCACTGTTAGCTGCTATCGAGCATTAATATAGCACAAGGAGTCAAACACCAACCAAGCCAGTTCTAGATGGAAAAGGAACTTTGATGTAGACTTTTCTGGAAATTTGTCTGAACAGGGTGAACGCTTCACTCTGATGATGGAACTTTTGAGATCCACAAGTTTTCCGGACTGATCTATTGTCTTCATTGTTGGGAGTTGACGGAACAATATCCAGTGGATGAAAGTCTGATGGACTGTTGAACCACACTAATCGTTATTTTGCAGTTATATATTCAACAGATTGGGACATCACAACCCCTTTTCTGATGATGCATCACATCACTGACTGGACACAGAAAACTGAGTGTATGAATACCAGCAACATGTTCAAGAAGGATTTCTACAACTACACTGGTTCAATCTGTTTCAAATCTTCCTGACCACTCACATGGCAGAACGATGCCAGGGTCAGATCACTTGGCTTCTCACTCCTTTTCTAGATGAATCATCAACAGTGAGATGAGAGGAGAATCCACCTGAGTCCTGGAGGACTCCACATACTACGGGTCAGAGTAACACGGGACAGTTGACTGGAAAGATCACATGGTTCCAATACAGTGGGGGACACTGTTGTGGTGTGAATCTTGAATTTCTACTACACACCTATACACTGACTTGTTAGGACAACCAGGCAATTTGCTGGGTCCACATCACACTGACTGCAATAACTGACATTGGAACTTTTAATCACTGATGCAAGAAAAAGGAAACTGAAGAGAACTAAAGGACACTTGATTGAAAACTAGCTTCTTTCCTTAGAATATAAGATTTTCCTTAATGAACTGACATGGTGATTTGTTATGTATGAAGGTTTGTTTCTCACAAGACAGGTGGGAAAATGTACGATGACAATCCCAATATTGGACTTTGGTGTATTTGTGATAATGCTTAATGATCTACATTATGACTGCTATCATGATATGTTTTGATAGTGAATAGTTCCCTATTATAGGTGGTCCCTGTCAAAGATCGATGTTTTTCCTATTTTAAAGGTAGAATCTTTCACAGGTACAACCGGATATGCATAAGTCTTTTGTATGATATTGTCGCATCCGGTTGTCAAGGGAGAGAGTTATTATTACTGCCACTATACGACATGCTTGATTTCTAACATACTTTAGGAATGTTCTCATGTAATTTTCCAAAAGATTATCTGAGTCCTGGTGTAATCCTAGACTTCTGGGATTTTCGCAATGCAATAACCTTTCTCAACAGCCTTAACCAGCTCAATAGAAACCCAGGTACCTGTTAAAGCTCTTTCTGAATCAGCATATGAACAATCATTTACCTGGTTTTCAGACTCTGCACATGGGGTGGTAAAGGCCTTTTGGTGGACACGGTAGCCCTAACAATACCAAAGTAGGTGTCTAGTGTCTTGATATCTTGAAAGATTATGTTTGAATGCCCCATCACATTAGTCTTTGTCTTGTTGCAGAATGGGTAAAGACTACAGACATTGTTATACTGAATAGTCTTCCCTTCTTGAGCCATAAATCTTCAAATGAATTTCGTTGATACGACTAAAAAAAAGAGCACCCCAAGGGTCAAGGCACTCTGGAGCGTCAAATGTCTTCAAGAAAGCTTGGACATCTGCAGATGTTTTGAAGTTTTATCCACTCATACTGCAATAGGTATTCAACCTGTATGTTGTGTTTCTTTTTAAAGCCTCAAGCTTTGTCAGCCATTGTTGGTGCATCAACCTATGCTGAATCTTTGTCACTTGGTGTTTGTTGAACATTGACACTTTGGGTGACTGCGCCGGGAACAGCTTAGAACTTCATAGACTATGCACACACCATCGTATTCAGAGTATCCATCAACAGAGTAGGCACCGTTTTTCATTTCACGCCGGTTTAGGGCATGCTGTATCGATATAACAAAGGCCACATATTCAAGCCACTGCATTGAGCTGTTTGAGAATATCTTCTGACAATGATTGTAGTTGTCTTAGGGGATCAAGGCAATTGTGTCCTTGGTGAGGAATCTGTTGCAAAAGTCTCATGCAAGCCAGCGCAATCGTAATTTACCTGAATGGGTCAACGCCATCACACTTCAGGAACATTACACTGTAGTGCAAACAACCCTCTCTCAAGATGACCACATCATTCAATCTGTAAGCCATTATTTAATCTTTCATGACAAAGGTGTATGTGGAAATCGTTTCATACCATTGCAAAAACTCGACTTTTTCTTTAGAATTATTCGGTATTGATGAAATCTTTACTTGCTTAAACCGTTAGTATCTACATTATAGTAAGCCTTAACCAAAACTGTATACGGACATAATGTGACTGGTTCTGGCATGGAAAAGTTCATCTTCATTCTCGCTAGCAATTATTCAATTCTTATGATTATTCCTAGTTAGTAGATACTAGTAAGCCTATTACTGGCTAATAGGCTGTTAAAATGGCAAGATCAATACAGTTCATAAATGCTATGGTGGAGGTAAACTTAATAAGAAATGTTAGTCAGTTTAACCCAGTACAATAAGAATGTTGTGGCTTTCGTACCAAGAGGACACAGGTCTCTCTATAAACACTGCATTTAGACTAGCTTACATTGTATTGGTCGTGGATTATACTGTGGCCACTCCACAGTGAGGCGAGCTCAATGCACGTTCTTGTAAATATTTTTCGCAGACACAAACTCAATGGTGAGTTACTTGAATATTTACTAATATATAGACTTTTGGTCAGCCTGGCTAGACTATCAGTGTAATATGATTGCTTAATGATCTACTGAAATATCTTAATCTGGCAAACTGAACAATTAGCACCATCATGACCTAATCAATCCCCATGTACCAGTAGCTAGCTATCTCACTAATCTCTAGATGGATTTAAAAAAATATTTCTGTCATCTCACAACCTAAGTGTTTTCCTGTCCTTAAATGCACCCTGCGTCAGGTAGAATATAGAGTGGATATAAAGTCTACACACCCCTGTTAGAATGCCAGATATTTGTGATGTGAAAGAAATAAATCATGTCAGAACTTTTTCCAATTTTAATGTGACCTATAATGTAAACAATAAAAAAAACTTACAATAACCCGGTTGCAGATGTGTGCACACCCTCTTATAAATTGGGTTGTGGCTGTGTTCAGAATTAACCAATCACATTCAAAAATTAAGAATCTGTGGGATATGCTAGAAAAACAAGTCCAATCCATGGAGGCCCACCTCACATATTACATGATTCTAAGGATCTGCTGCTTATATATTCGGTGCCAGATATCAAAACATACCATCAGTAGTCTAGTGGTGTCCATGCCACGACGGGTCAGGACTGTTTTGGCGGCAAAAGTGGGATCTACACAATATTAGGCAGGTGGTCATACTCTAATGGCTGATCAGTGTATCATCTAGTGCAGTGCAATGGCTTCCAGTCTCAGGGAAGAGGAAAGTGGGCCATGAGCTCATAATGTTAATTTACTCGACCTGCCAACTTTAGGGAAGTCATTTGGCATCAACCTGAAAATAATTGACTTGGGTGTAGACAGAGAATTTTATAGAAAGATATACGCTCTTTACATAGGTTTTGAATTTTTCCACATGCCACTTAGATTTGTGTTTTGATGGAGGAATTCCAGAACTCAGTTGAGTTTAATGTGGGGATTGGTCTCACACAGATAAGATCCTGTACAGTATTCAAATTAGTCTGGGACATATCTGGAAGCAAGGCAAGTACCTCTCTAAAGAGTGAGAGATTGTCAGTGTATGGCCCATAAATATTTTGTATGGTTATTAAGATGGCATGGATCGATCCCACATTTGATAGTGACCATCTCCATTGCTTTGGCAGAGAAGGTTGAAATATATAAAAGTAATCATCTAGGTAGAGTAATCAGACCAGACATTTTTGTCATCTTTGAAATGGGCAGAACAATCATATCTTTCAAAACAAAGAGTGAAAGCCTTTCAGTTTCTGGAGGGCTTTAGTTCAAGATTTTTCACTGATGGCCAGTGTAGTGTTGCTAAAACAGGAGTGATGTGCTCTTGGATTCTAATATTAGTTAAAATACCAACTTTTTTTATGTGCAAGTTATAGGCTTCTAATAGTAGTCTGAGTGGATCTAGATGATAATCTAGATGAAACAATGGGTCACATTTTCAGCCTCTGGTTGACAGATAGTGTTCAATCGTGAAAATGTACCTGAGATGATAGTATCCCATTTGGATTAGCATTTTATGCAGTTATGAAAAATAATCTGGTATTGACTGTAACTCCAAAGTTTATAACACCATGTGTGGTTTGATAAGGCTAATTTGAGTGTTGGTGGTTGTCATCCATTGATTGACATCTGTAATTCCTTTCTCAAGATGTGCTGATATAAGTATCCTCTGGTTTGAAAAAGAAGTACAACTTGGAGTCATTCGCAACACAATGAATGTTGCACTTACGGGTGACATTATAAAGAGGTAAAATGTATAGTGAAATTAAAAGGGTTCCAAAAAAAGAATCTTGAGGAAAATCAAATCATAACATGAAATGTTCTGATGAATTACCATCTGTCAATATACATTGCTGTTCATAGCAAATATCTAATAACTCTGGGTACCTTACATTTCCAAAATGAACTTCTGCCTCTTCCTGTTGCTGACGCACTGTATGCTGCTTGCTTCTGCCTACTTTACTTTAAGAGTTTACCAACACACAATATTTTTATCTATTGACTTTATACCCGACTTTCTACACCGGGACTCTATTTGGACTTAATAAATGGAACTACGCACCGCTGAACACCCAGAGCTAAGTACCATTATTATGCCTTATTATAATTGTTGTATTGTAATTGTTGTAGCTACAACACGGAGGAGAACTAACGTCTTCAGATAAAGATAGCAGAGTTAGAGACTCCGCTTCAGACGCAAATGTCAGGCAAGTATTATGTTAGTGTAGACCAGGAAGAAACAAAAGTGTTGTTAGCCCCTCAGCACAGCTTCCGCAGCCAGGCACGAACTTTCTCTTGGTCACTGGGACGAAATGCCTTGGACCAGTTAAACCTGTGTCGCTGCTAGAGCCAACAGATCTTTTCAACAGGTTTTCCCCACTGGAGTCAGAGTCAAGGCCCAAGCCATCTTCGGAGGGGAATGATTGGAGGGCATATTCTACCAATTGCCCAGAAAAAACAAAAACTAGTCATTAGCGGTTCCATTACCGGCAGTATTAGACTAATGAAACAGCATGCGATCATACACTGTTTACCAGAGGGCAGAGCCACCGACGCATATATCTGGGGTTGGTGCCTGCAAAGTCTAAAACTGGAAAGTATAAAGTACAGAGATACAGTTATTCACGTTGGCACCAGCGACATTAGGATAAAACCGTTAAAGGATTCTGTCTGGTTTTGTCCATGTGATATCCATGAACAAAAGTAATGCAGCCAGAAGTCAGGCGAGAGCCATCTTTATTCAGCATGAGATGACGATGCTAACCTTCCATAATTCTTTCCTTTCTTTCTCTCCAATGAGTACAGAATGAACACAATCTTTATACCAAGATACAAGGGTGGTGGCCAATGGTCTTAACCAGCCAATACACAGTCAAATACCCTCCAATAAGAAAGGTTTATCTTACAAAAGACCCTTGTATGGTATGTTCCAAATTATGGTCAATGGTCCTATCCATCAAGCCTATAACAGTCACATGTGCAACTCCTAGCGGGAGGTATGGACAGGATGTGTGAGGCCCATCCATATCAGGCAACACGTCCTATCTATGGTCCGTTGTTCAGAGATAGCACATCTGTGTTGTGTGAAATTTCTCAAGCCTACTTATAAAAATTACAATCCAGAAAAATAAAAATACAGTCCAATTCCTAATGAACTGAAAAGGTCCAAACTCTTCTGTTAAAAAAAAAAAAAAGAAATGTAATGAAAAGGATTATCTGGCCTATGAGGCCTTATTATTCCTTAAATGAAATGAAAATAAGATGCAGTGGACACAGCTTGCCCTGACACATTTATGGTATTGCAGTCGTAGTGACCATCCTGATCAATCTTTACCATACACATCAAATCCCAGGCTTCTATCAGTCTAACCTGTATCCAACAGAAACAGAGCTAACATGACATTCATGAAATGCATAATTCATTCCCAATAATCCCTTTAAACAATTAATGTCCCCCCTTGTCCATATCATCAACATAATACTAACAACCCAGCATATCCTGAACGCAACACAACAGAACTCCAATGAATGTACTAGTGACATTTTCAAAAAAGGACATTATAAATCAATGTTTTAGACTAGATTTGAACTGGCAAAAGTATTTAGAATATGATAATTTGTATGGAAACAGTATCTGGATGCAATGCGTAAGCGTAATGGCCAGACAGCTCCAACAGCTCAGAGACGTGAACCATCCACATATGAAGTACAATGCTATTTATGAACAATGGTATCCCACAGCATCATTTGTATATAAAAAAAATGATGTAAAAATATTATTCTTTCGACATGGTATGGGGATGTTATTGGTTTTCTTGGAAAAACTTGGTCACTTAATTCAATAATTCATAATTTTCTATTTCCCAAGTGCAAAATACCGATCTCGTGCTTCCCTCTAGTGGCCGTTAGGTGTATTGCGGTATAACCGAAGGAATGTAATGTCTTTCTAAATTATTTTATAAGGGTTTATTTCTAGGTAGAGGAACTGACTTTTATTGGGGTGTCTATATTTTCGACCTTCTATTCATTATTTTATCCATTTATTTCAGCCTAAAACACTGTAATATCACTATAAAGGCATGGAAATATCAGAAAATAACCATCTCAGAAAACTTCATAGATATCTGAAAAATAAATTAACATACACTAATGCAAAAATTTGTGTCGTAAAACTTTTTTTGGCATTCTATGGAATGGGGGTGTAAAATAGTGTAACTTTTTTTTATCAAAAAAATAAAATGTCTAGCCAAAGGGGTTGTGATCACCATAAGCACTCACAATAGATGGACCCAAAATGTGCAAGTAGTGAAATCCGGACTAAAACAGCCTGGACCTCCCAGGGGTATATACTTATTTCATGCAATAAAATGGAAATTAATTATTTAAAAGTCATACAATATCATTTTCTGGATTTTTGTTTTAGATTCCGTCTCTCACAGTTGAAGTGTACCTATGGTAAAAATGACATACCTCTACACGCTTTGTAAGTAGGAAAACCTGCAAAATCAGCAGTTTATCAAATACTTGTTCTCCCCACTGTAAGTAAAGCAGGCCATCATGAGGTAAAACAAATCTGAATAAATCAATCACAAACATAGCCAATGCATTAAGCATGTCAAAATCAATGGTTAAGAAGGTTAAGAAAAATCACTGGAAGGCTTAGCAATAGCAATCTATCTAGTAGACAATGCAGAAAATTCACATAATGCACATTCATTAGTATGTAGCACATTGGCGCAAGACACCTCGGTTGTGCCAAATGAAACGCTTGAGGGTGTTGGCACAAAAATTCCATTGTTATGGTTGCAACATACCAATAAAAACCGAGCGTATCAATCTAACCATTAGAGTATCTGACTTCTTGCTTAACTTCACACCGTTAACTGGAGATGTTATTGAGAGCCTGGAGTTAAAAAAATTGCAATACTATTTGTATTTAATCAGATAATACACCTAAATTACAAAATTATGCTGCTGTTTTCCCAACTGGTAAACTGTCTATGGACAAGGTCTAATAGCAAACAGCATGTGTGGCCTCTGGTACAAGTATTTCCTTGTGCTGTTTTTGTCTTCTCACAATAGATCCATTCTGAAAATGTTAAAACATTTAAGCCATGTTATCTTTTAATTTACCTCTAAAGTCATTTGTTGATTTCAAATAGAGTTTGATTGCAATCATCCTTACATTTGCATTGTCTGTGTATTAACTCTGAATAAACAAACAAATTAATCAAATGTTTGCTGCAATGCATACTTCTTAGTTCAACATAATTAGCGTCATATAGTAGAAAAAAGACTACCCTTTGCTGTTAACGTATAACCTGCAGCTTTGAAATGACATTTTTAAAAGTTCAATTTTGCCAGGCAATTCAATGACCAGAGCACAGTCCTAGATTTTTTTTTAATCACCCAGTTTTTCTTAACAAGTAGGCCAAGGTCGCTGTTAAATCACATTTAATTCAAAGTATAAATATTCTATATTAATTATATTGTATTGCAAAAGGATATATATTTTTATTGTTTATATTTACAAAACTACATAAACTTCCATATTTGGAAATTTTAAACCATGAAAGATGTTCACAGTTTTGCGATTGATTCCAGGTATTGATGGGTACAGACTAGATTTTGAAAACATACTGAATCTATCTGAATTTTGGGTTGAATTTTTTTAGGGTTGAAAAAGTTAACTGCCTCCTGTGCCAGCAACACGCAGTTAGCTTCTCAGTGCTTTTTCATATTGAAAATAAATTGGAGCAGCACTTCCACAGTACATGGACACTTTATAATGTATAATGGGCCAAAGAGTACCATAAAGAGACTACACCAGCATAACCTTAAAAGGTTTGCCACAAGATGCAAACCACTGGTAAGCTTCAATAACATAATGGCCAGGTTACAGATTGCAAAACACAACATAAAAATCTGCAGGGATCTGGAACAAAGTCTCACTGACAGATGAGATGAAGAATAACCTCTACCAGAGTGTTGTAAAGAGGAATACTTTGGAGAAAGAAAGATATTGCTCAAATTCCAAAGAAGATGTTTTGTTATGGCTTGGGCATATACATTCCCTTCCAAAAGTATTGTAACGGCAAGGAAAATTCCTTTTTTGGTTGGTCACTGAAGAAATGTGGGTTTAAGATCCAAAGATGAGTATGAGACAAGAGTTCCGAATTTCAGCTTTAGTTTCCTGGTATTCACATGTAGATGTGTTAAACAACTTAGGAAATATCACAGTTTGTATTAGACCACAGGATTTTTAGGTGAGCAAAAGTAACAAATAATACCTGAAATAATATTTTATTTTATAGCGGCTGAAATGAGTTTTCTCAGAAGGGTGGCTGGTGTCTCCCTTAGAGATAGGGTGAGAAGCTCAGTCATCCGTGAGGAACTCTGAGTAGAGCCGCTGCTCCTTTGCATTGAAAGGAGTCAGTTGAGGACGTCTCCCTAGGGAGGTGTTCCATGCACGTTTAGCTGGGAGGAGACCTCGGGGTAGGCCCAGGACTAGGTGGAGAGATTATATTTCGAGACTGGCCAGGGAACGCCACGGGATCCCCCAGTCAGAGCTGGCAAATGTAGCGCGGGTAAGGGAAGGTTGGGATCCCCTTCTGGAGCTGCTGCCCCCGCGACCCGACAATGGATAAGTAGATGATAAAAAAGAAAGCAGTCACAAAAACGACACTTTATCGGCACAACATGGGCACAAATGATTGAACCTGTTTTTGAGTGAATTTGACCAATGAAATATTATTTAATATTGACGAAATTTTAGCACCGCAAACAAACATATTTACAGCACAAACCAGCATGAACGATTAAGCCTATTTTGCAGTAGTTTTGCACTGGATAGGGGACCATCTTTATACAGGTAAAATACCTTTAATTGCTTCTGTTCCAGTTGTGCTGCTGTCATTTTTTATATTAGTCCTAAAAAATATTTTATAGATATCTCCAAGATAACAACGCCCCTCCAAATCCTCCAAATGATTTCGTTTGGGCTGCTTTGGTGTTTTAAATATTATACATTTAATTATATGGTGTCACCAGCCCCCAAATCTGCTCCAAATTGCCTCAAAATAGAATAGAATAGTATGGGCTCCTTTTGTGCCGCAAATAATTTTTTTGTGCTACTATAGTTAAAATACTATAGCCGCATACTTTTAATCATTTGTGCTCCATTTGTGCTGCTGTCATTTCTTAGATATTACTCCTAAATGATATTTTATAGATCAATTTGAGGTCACTCAGCCATCCAACATGCTACAAATTCACCCAAAATATATACTAAATCATCTGGGTTCCGTTTGTGCCTGTTAAAATATTCTTTTTACCAGATCAGTTGAAGTAATGACTGAGCTATAGTGGAAAGAGAGTAAACCCAATGCACAATCCAGTAGAAATATTGGTTATGTACCAGAAAGTGTACCAGCAGAAACGGTGGAGCCTATTGTGTGTCAATCTGGAGCAGGTAGGGCGGCTGGCACAAACTAAACTTTTAACGCACAAAGCACAAACCAACGAGAATATTTTGGCTGAATTTAAATTATATCGGTGGGCTGAGTGATCTCAGAAAGACCAGTGAAATATTATTTAATATCTAACAAATTATAGCAGCACAAAAAAACATTTTAACAGGACAAACCAGCCCAAACGGACCATGAACGATTGAGCCTATTTTGAGTCAGTTTGGAGTTGGGTGCCGTTGGGTGGCCGGTGACGTCTTCTCCTCTAATCAAATGTCTGATATTAAAAACTCAGATACAGGACAAACAAAACTTTTAATGGCACAAAACAGCACAAATGAAGCACAAACAAACAGGACTATATTGGTTGAAATAGGAGCATGTTGGGGGGCTGAGTGACATCATCACTAACTAATTTATAAAATACAGAAGCAGCCCATGTTTGACCTAAAATTTGTTGTAAAGTTAGTATTGGAACCAACAAAATCTATGCTGGAAACGAAACATGACATAGACATGAAATCAAGTTTTTCATGTTTACACAGAGCAGATGAGCAGAGCGAGAAGACGGCACGTTGTTCAATATTGTAAAATTGCCCAGATGTACGTGAACTATCATCAGACCTAGTTAACTTTTAATGTATTTGTTAATAAGCTAATCTGCGGCCCCCTGATGACTGCGTTCCCCTGATGTTATTCCAAGTTATCTGAGGCCCACCGATGACCAGTACATATGTGGCCCCCACCCCCATCCTGGTTGCTCCATTCCTGCTCTACAGTAACCAAGGGGGAAGAGCTTGGCGAAGGTTCTGACTCTTTATTTTAAGACGAGCCTGGCAGACTGATTATGAGCCTCATATAAGCGCTGATTACTCATTATCTTAGTCACAGCATTTTAACCCCCCTTGAATAAATCAGCAAAAGTTCACTCGCCTGATGGACTAGTGGTTTCAAAATGATACTTTCCTGATATGTAAACTACTCGCCTGAGGCAGGCGGCCAAGCTTAATTTCCAGCCCAGTGTGTAACCCTATCTTTTTTTCATTCAAATGTATACAGGAATAAGAAAAGGGAGGCCAAAGTTTCCTGTGTGCACAGAAGTTATCATTACACTTAACAACTCTGATGCATCTATTGAAGTGTGGAGGAGAGGTTTGCACTGTACCACACTGATTTCACCCATCTGAATTAAAGCCTACGTTACCAACTTATTTCCTGCTTGAAACAAATTAAGCCCAGACATTAAATAGTTTGGAGTTAATGCAGTGAAATGTGCATAATTATATAATTTTACTTTTGATGCTGTTGTGAAAAAGATTTTCAATAATGACTTCTTAGTTATTACAATCTAAAATATTATTAATAGTGCTCTAGCAGAGCAAGTCCAGCAAATATACCTCAACAGCGAGTTACAAGGCTTCAGTGATGGGCCTTCCAGTACATTTGAAAAAGAAAATCAATTTTAATAGTGTAATCGATACATGACTCAGCTTGTAGTCCTTTAAACATCAGAGTACACAATGCCTGACCTTCGCTTTAGCTATGATTACCATTTGCAGCACTGTAGGGTTGCCATAACTAATCTCGACAGTAAGGGACCTTGACGGATCCCATACCCATTGTAAGAATTAGATAGACCTGCATATTATTGCTTATTGCTAGAGCAAAAAGCCTATGTAAAATCGATTTCAAGCAAAGAGTAGTGACAGTATGTTCCCCACAAAAATGTATTTGCTGCTGAAGTACAAACTGCAACTACGCTGAGGGAGAGAGCAGTTTAAGGATATTTCCAGACATCTGCCAGGTGTTGTGTTGTTCTCCAGTGAAAACAGAAACTGTCTTTGTTTTCAGTAAAAATGTTAATGATTAGTACACATTCAAAAATGATTTAGGTATGAACTTTGTTCTGCCTTCGCTCATATTCAGTAACAACATACACTGAACAAAATTCTAAACGCAGCACATTTGTTTTGGCCCCCATTCATCATGAGCTGAACTCAAAGATGTAAGACTTTGAGTTCAACTGGGATAACTGGGATACCACTAATGTTAGTGGTATCCCAGTTATTCAAACTATGGTAATTTAAATGGCCTTATGGTTTATAAACAATAAAACATAAAATAGGTATTAAAACTTAATAGGCCAAGAAATAGGCAATTTTGAATAGAAACTGCTTTATCTCTGAAGTTTTTATGTAAACCCAAGTCTACTTGCACATATTTTAACCACTCATAATTCCAAAAGTACACATTCTTCTTAATTCACAATGGAATTCAACTCAACTCATCACAGGGGAGAAGTTGGTAAGGATCAGAACTTTTTGATTTGTTTGTAAGTTTTTTATGAAGTTTTTTAATCTTAAAAAATATTAAATTATTAAAATAATTATGACTAAGCAACTTCACAAACAAACAAGTATCAATGACCAATGTTAAGGTAGTGATCATACAGTGGGGAGAACAAGTATTTGATACAGTGCTGATTTTGCAGGTTTTCCTACTTACAAAGCATGTAATTCTTACCACAGGTACACTTTAACTGAGTGACGGAATATAAAATAAAGATCCAGAAAATCACATTGTATGATTTTTAAATAATTAATTTGCATTTTATTGCATGACATAAGTATTTGATCACCTACCAACCAGTAAGAATTCCGGCTCTCACAGACCTGTTAGTTTTCTTTAAGAAGCTCTCCTGTTCTCCACTCATTACCTGTATTAACTGCAACTGTTTGAACTCGTTTCCTGTATAAAAGACACCTGTCCACACACTCAATCAAACAGACTCCAACCTCTCCACAATGGCCACGACCAGAGAGCTGTGTAAGGACATCAGGGATAAAATGATGGACCTGCACAAGGCTGAGATGGACTACAGGACAAAAGGCAAGCAGCTTGGTGAGAATGCAACAACTGTTGGCGCAATTATTAGAAAATGGAAGAAGTTCAAGATGACGGTCACTCTCCCTTGGTCTGGGGCTCCATGCTAGATCTCACCTCGTGGGGCATCAATGATCATGAGGAAGGTGAGGGATCAGCCCAGAACTACATGGCAGGACCTGGTCAATGACCTGAAGAGAGCTGGGACCACAGTCAAAGAAAACTATTAGTAACACACTACGCCGTCATGGATTAAAATCCTGCAGCGCACGCAAGGTCTCCCTGCTCAAGCCAGCGCATGTCCAGGCCTGTCTGATGTTTGCCACTGACCATCTGGATGATCCAGGGGAGGAATGGGAGATGGTCATGTGGTCTGATGAGACACAAATTGAGCTTTTTGGTCTAAACTCCAATCGCTGTGTTTGGAGGAAGAAGGATGAGTACAACCCCAAGAACACCATCACAACTGTGAAGCATGGAGGTGGAAACATTCTTTGGGGATGCTTTTCTGCAAAGGGGACAGGACGACTGCACCGTATTGAGGGGAGGATGGATGGGGCCATGTATCGCGAGATCTTGTCCAACAACCTCCTTCCCTCAGTAAGAAAGATGAAGATGGGTCGTGGCTTTGTCTTCCAGCATGACAACGACCCGAAACACACAGCCAGGGCAACTAAGGAGTGGCTCCGTAAGAACATCTCAATATCCTGGAGTGGCCAATCTAGTCTCCAGACCTGAACCCAATAGAAAATCTTTGGAGGGAGCTGAAGGTCTGTATTGCCCAGCGACAGCCCCGAAACCTGAAGGATCTGGAGAAGGTCTGTATGGAGGAGTGGGCCAAAATCCCTGCTGCAGTGTGTGCAAACCTGGTCAAGAACTACAGAAAACGTATGATCTCTGTACTTGCAAACAAAGATTTCTGTACCAAATATTATGTTGTGCTTTTCTGATGTATCAAATAATTATGTCATGCAATAAAATGCAAATTAATTATTTAAAAATCATACAATGGAATTTTCGGGATCTTTCTTTTAGATTCTGTCTCTCACATTTTCTGGACCTTTTGTTTTAGATTCCATCCTTCTACATCCTTTGTAAGTAGGAAAATCTGCAAAATCAGCAGTGTATCAAATACTCGTTCTCCCCACTGTATTTAATGTTTAAACAATCAACATAAAAGGCAACACTTGGTCAACAAGAAACATCTGTCATTAACTTGTTCCAATAGTTTTGCTCACTTGAAAAATGTTTTGTTTAACACATACAGATGTGAATACCAGGAAATGAAAGCTGAAATTCTGAACTCTAGTCTCATACTCATCTTTTGATCTTGAACTCATGTCTTTAGTGAACAACAGAAAGAAAGGAACTTGCCTTACTGTTCCAATACTATTGGAGGGGACTGGATGTGCAGGATCAATGTGCGCATGATGGAGGAGGGTTAACATGTACAATAAACGGTCAGTAGCTCAGACAGACATTTTATAAAGGCATTGAGGGGAATGAGGGTCTCCAATTTCAGGTCTTTTTGTAATTTGTTCCAATCTTTGGCAGCTGAGAATTGAAGGAATGGCGGCCGAAGGTGTTGAGAGCTTATGGGATGAGCAGAGAGATGTGTCTGCTTGATGTCAGTCTGTGGATTGATGAAGCTAAGGTGACCAGTGAACTTGAAAAAGAGGGGCTTTGCCTAACAAGCACTTGTAAATTGATTGGTACCAGTGAGATAAGCGCTGGGTGTGTAATGTGGCCTTGCCAACTAATGCGTAGAGGTTGCAGTGGTGGGTAATAAATGGGGCTCCGGTTGCAAAACAGATGGCACTGTGGTACACCACATCCAGTTTCTTCAGGAGAGAGTTTGAGGCAGTTCTATATATGACATTACTGGATTGGTATGATGGTCATCTGCACCAGGGCAAGCTCGGCAGCACGAGTGAAGGAGGCCTTGTTGCGGAAAAGGAAGCCAAACCTAGACTAACATGTTTGACTGGAGTTTATGTAGGTCTGGAGGGAGAATGAGCAGTCTAACCAGACAACTGGATGTTTGGAAGTATCCACGTATTCAAACACAGACCCTTCCAGAGTGGTGATACTAGTAAGGCAGACAGGTGTGGACTTCGGTTGATGTTTTACTAGAGTTCAGTAGTAGTTGGAGCTCACAGCAGGAGTGCGGAATGGCTCTCCTGGAGGTTTGTAAGCACAGTGTCCGGCGAAGTGGCGGATGTATACAGAATTGTGTCATCTGCATAGATGTGGATTTGAAAGTCACCATCTGCAAGAGCAACATCATTTATGTACAATGAGAATAGTTGGCCTGAATCGAACCCTGTGGTACTCCCATGGAGACAGCCATCGGTCCAGACAGCAGACCCTCTGATCTGACACACTGGACCCTGTCTGAGAAGTAGTTGGTAAACAAGGCGAAGCAGTCATTTGAGAGGGGGCTGCAGGGGCTGCCGGAGGGCGGGAGGGCAGGTGAAAAGCAAGGCCAGCCTCTGTGAAATGCTTATTAAAGTTCTCAGATTTCAAGGATTTGTCGGTGGTGACGATGTTTCCACACCTTAGAGCAGTAGGCAACAGGGTGGAGGTGCTCTTATTCTCCATGGATTTTATCATGTCCCAGAATTCTTTGCAATTAGTGCTACAGGATGCGAATTTCTGTTTGAAATAGTTAGCCTTTGTTTCCCTGACTGCCTGTGTGTACTGGTTCCTGACTTCCCTAAAAAGTTATAAATCTCAGGGATTGTTAGAAGCTAGTGTGGTACGCCACAGGACGTTTTTTTGTGCTGGTTGAGGGTGGTCAGGTCTGGAGTGAACCAAGGGCTATATTTGTTCTTAGTTCTGAACTTTTTGAAAAGGGCGTGTTTATTTAGGGCGGTAAGGAACAAGTCTTTGAAGAACAGCCAGGAAGCTTCTACAGACGATATAGGTCAACGTACACCCAGTTAACCAGAGCCAGGTCTTTTAGAAAGGCTTGTTCGCAGAACTGTTTATGGCAGTGTCGAATACTGATGAGGAGTGGTCGTTTGATTTTGGATCCATTACGGATGCAAGCGATCAGGCAGTGATCACTAAGATCCTGGTTATTGACAGTGGAGGTGTATTTAGAGGGTAAGTTAGTCAGGATGATATCAATGACGGTATCCTTGTTTATGGATTTGAGGTTGAACCTAGTAGGTTCAATGATAATTTGTGTTAGTTTTAGGGCATCAAGCCTCGAATGGAGGCTTATCCCAATTCAAATCTCCTATTCTAACAATAGATTGGGTAGATTATGTGCTATCACTAGTATTCTAAAACCAAACCATTTGTTCATTTTATTTTGGCCCACTGTCTAACCCAGGGGTGTCCAAACTTTTTGCAAAGAGGGCCAGATTTGATAAAGTGAAGATGCCCGGGGGCCAATAGTTTGTTCGGACATTTTTTAACTACAAAAGTTTCATGCAAATACACACTGTTATAAAACAATTTTCATTGTCAAAAATTATCTTTATTTTTCAAATGACAAAATAACCAAATATAAGCCACTCAGGCAGATGTGAACAACTCTAAAAACACAAATTCTGCCTTTCATTCATATCTGGAGAGTCAGATAACATTGAACAAACTGTATGAAATACCTTAAATTTACATGAGTTTAAAAATATCTTTGCCTCATGAACATTAAAAACAGGAGTTATGAGTAATGCAAAGTTATGTTATTATTAAATCTTAAAACAAGTGAATTTTGCTCTTGTCATTTACAATATCTTTTTAGAAAATAATAGTTTGTGTCACATCTACAGGTTCATAACATCAACAGTAATAACCAAATCTTACTCAAGAGTTTAATAAAAATAAGTGCCATTAATCTAAGTGCATAAATGTTTTTTTGGCTTTTCACTGTCGATAGTGACAGATGTTACCGTTCAAAATACTCAATTTCAGATTGATCAAGAAACAGATAACTTGCTGACACTAATGAGAAGGGTGATACTGAGATCTGGATTGCAGTAAAGAGGCCAGGTCTGGTTTGAGGGCAGTGGTTGAAATGCGTAAAATGTCACGCAAGTGGGAGTCACTTAGTCTTGACCTCAATCGGTTCTTGTTTAAGTTCATGACAGAGAATGTTTTCTCACACAAATATGTACAGCCGAATAAGCTCAGCATTTTCTTAGCAAATGTTCGCATTTCTGGAAACCTGTCTTTATCCAGCTTGCAGTAAAAGTCAACAAGAGAAAGCTGCTGGTGTTTGCCGCGCCATTCATCGTCACGCTGCAGCTCAATGAGCTCCAGCTGCAGCTGTGGAGGAGCATCATCAGGGTCCAGGGAGAAGGGAGAAGAGAAAAGCAGCATGTCCTTTTCAATAGCTGCAAAATCCCGAAAGCGTTTGTTTAATTCCACAGAAAGAGATGCGATAGCTGTTGCATAACTCTTCATTTGCGCACCGATGTTGTCCTGTGGGAAACTGTCAATGACCTCTTTTAAAGCCGGGAAGTGCGCGGTGCAGGGCTCTGTTTGGGACAAGTGTCTTTGGAAAAGTTGCAGCTTGGTTCCAAAGGCTTTGATGTGAGCGTATAGCTGGCTCACCACTGCATCTTGTCCTTGAAGATTAACATTCAGTGCATTCAGATGCTTCGTTATGTCAACTAAAAAAGCCAAATCTGCCAGCCATACAGGATCGGACAGTTCTTCCATCGGCTGCCCCTTTTCTTTCAAAAACTGTCCAATTTCCTCTCTGAGAGCGAAAAATCGCTGCAGTGCGGACCCCCGACTTAGCCACCTCACATCGTTGTGATATATTACTTCTCCGTATTCAGCCTGGATGTCAAACAACAACTGCTGAAACTGTCGGTGGTATAGTGCTTTAGAGCGAATAGAATTGATTGCCTTTACCACTGGTTTCATAACATGATCAAATTTGAGATGTTTGGCGCAGAGAGCCTGATGGTGAATTATACAGTGAAGTTTAATAGCGTTACCTCCTTCTTCGCTGACTTTATTGCAGATCAGTGTGGACAACCCACTTCGCTCACCAGCCATGGCAGGCGCACCATCGGTAATGATCCCAGAAACTTTACTCCATAGTAGTTTCATATCATCAACAGCTTCACAAACAGACACGAATAAATCCGATCCTCTGGTTTGGCCTTTCATGCTTTGGAGGTCCAGCAGCTCCTCTGTTATGTTCATGTTGTTGTCAACTCCTCTTAAAAAAATCGGTAGCTGTGCAGTGTCAGATGGATCTGTGCTTTCATCGCAGGCTAATGAGAAATAATCAAAAGCCTCTCCCCTGTCCCCCAGTTGTCTCTGAATATCCGACGATATGTCCTCAACTCTCCGTGCCACAGTGTTACGTGCCAGGCAAACATTCGCAGATTCTTGCTTCTTCTCAGGGCAAATGTTCTTCACCATTTTCATAACACAGTCTTTGATAAATGTATCTTCAGTAAAAGGTTTGCCGTGTTTAGCTATTAACATGGCCACTTCGTAGCTTGCTTTGGTGATATTTTCTTTTGACTCACAGGCCCGCGTGAAGAATCGCTGATGTGATGCCAGTGTAACTTGGAGCTGCTTCACTTTTTCAGCACGATCACTCCCTGTTAGCATGTTTAGTCTGGTAGTGTCTCTTTACGTTGAAATCCTTAAACAAGGCAACCGTCTCTTTACAAGTTAGACAAACACAATTGCCTTGATTTTCAGTGAAGAAGTATTGTATTTCCCATCTCTCTTGAATGCGGCGGCCCTCACTGTCAACTTTCCTCGTTTTCTTTGCAGTGGCCATGGCAGAAATGAGCGGAGATTTCGCGGCACGGATACAGAGACTGATAGTATTAAAGTGGTGCTGCCACCATTTGGTGAAAGGAGGAATTACAGTTTCAAGTTTTATGATTTATTTATTCTTTTTGACAGTGCAGGCGGGCCATAAATAATACATTATAAGACCGAAGCTGCGGGCGGTATGAAATCTGACCGTGGGCCTTGATTAGCCCGCGGGCCGGACTTTGGACATGCCTGGTCTAACCATTGAGCAGAAATAAAGCATTATTAAAGGAAACGTCACCATTAGTTAATTAAAGTAGTGATGAATTATCCTACCTTAACAATCACTAACTAATGACATGAGTTCATGTTCTGTTTCAACATGTACAAATTACATTATACTCTGTTAGTTAATGCCTTTGTTAATCATTGATAAAAGTAGGGGTTATCATTAACAAATTGTTCATCCTTCGTTCTTGTTAACTACTGCATTTGTAAATGGTAGATCATAAACCTTTATCGGAAAGTGTTACCATCTTCATTGTTGTAGCTTAGTATGTGTTCCTAATCAAACCTTAATAAAAGCTTTAAAAAGCATTAGTACTGTCACATTTTTTCTTTATAGCTTAATTCTTTGTCTGTTGGCACGGTTATTATACTCCAATGTCAGCCTTGATAAATCCCTTTATTATTATAATACCAAATTAGGGTCTCTTTTCATCTTAGGCCAATGTCCTTCATGCTCTCGGTAGTGAAAAAATCCTCCTTCACCCGCTCTAACCTTAAAAATACTATTGACGAATGGGAAAAGCTGGGGATCCATACAATAGCGCATCTACGCGTAGTAAGAGTCCGTTTGCCTCCTTTTATTAGCTGTGACTGGGGTACAAATATACAGGGGTATTTTTTGTTCTGTCTTCATTTCTTGTTTTTCTTTACTCATTTACAGTTTTCATAACAACACACTTGGTATATGATCTTATTTACCACTTTTTTCAGCCAATCACTATTCAGGATTTAAACCCCCGTTAAATAACTAGGCAATAAATCACAAGGTTTTGTGGTATATGACAAATTTCAAGCAACTAAAAGCTGTTTTTAGGAATGATGTAACACGGGTGCCTAGATAAACTCCTTGGTCTCTGTATATTACCCATACCACAAATGTCTGAGGTGTCTTATTGCTATTATAAACCAGTTACCAACTGAATTGGAACAGTAAAAATGTCATACCTTTGGTATATAGTCTCAAATATCATGGCTTTCCTTACAATCTACATTCAGGGTTCAAACCACATGGTTTATTATACCTATTAGGTGGAGGTATTGTGCTATTTCATTTATGGTTAGGCCACCCCAGTCCACACATTAACCTTCAAATACTGACGACTCACAGACCACACAGTGTATTACTGATATTAGGTCTCTTGGAAGGAAAAGCAAAATAAGGAAAGGGAATTTTAACATAAAGGACGTTTTATTAGCTCTGTAGTGCAAGGGTCTGTTCCAGTGACAATAGATTGGAATTGATTTGGTTCAGTGTTTTCAATATCACATTTGTTATTCTTTGAGAAAAGGAAGCCAACGAGTAGTAAAAATGAATCTGTTCTGTTTTGCATGAGTCATTGCAGCGGTAGAATCCCCAGAGATAATCCCAGTATTATAGCTGCACTGTTACACCAACTAACAACCAGCAAATTGATTTATCAGTATGTGTAGCTGAGGATACATTTCTTATTCTCTTTGCTCCTTGCGATAAACATTTCATGATTTACTCTGTTCTTGTATTTCTTATCTACCTCTTTTGGTATCAGCCTAAACACATGTAATATACTGTGGCTCTCTTTTGCTCCCCAAAACACATCTGATACTATCATCATGGTAATATAGTTGAATTCTATGTTCTGAGCATCTCATGAAAGAAATAATAGATTTTTTTTCATTCCTGTGGAAACTTTCTGAAAGTTTGAACTCATGACCTTCTGTTACATTTCCATGGTGATGTGGGAATCATGTGGCAAAGCCAAAATATAGTTTTTTAATTTTCAACATGTAAAGGCATTCTAGCGCAAATGCTATGATACCTCCAATCATCAGTTTACTCTTTCTCTGCAGTATTACATTCAACATAATGGCATTTTTTTTATTAACATATCAATTGGACATATCATTGATTATATTTAAAACTATATACAGAATTAAAACTATATACAGCTACGGAAAGTTCCAAAAAAGTTGAAAACAAAGGTTTTGGGTGAAGAACAGAATAGTTCAAATTAAGGGACTACTGCAAAATGAACACTTCTGTTCCTCACTCAAAACATTCCTTTTCAAAGTTTTTGGAAAGGAAAGAAAAAGGTGCAGTCGTCTCTTCATTTTTGTGAGGTGGGGCCTCCCTGGATTGGACTTGTTTCTCCAGCACATCCCACAGATGCTTGGTTGGATTAAGATCTGTGGAATTTGGAGGCCAAGTTCTTCCTTGGATCACTTTTGACATGTAATTATCACTGCAGATCAGGAACACCCCACAAGGGCTGTCGTTTTGGAAATGCTCTGACCCAGTCGTCTAGCCTTCACAATTTGGCCCTTGTCAATGTCGCTCAGATCCTAACGCTTGCCCATTTTTCTGCTTCTAACACAGCAACTTTGTGGACAGAAGGTTCACTTGTTGCCTAATATATGCCTCATTTTATTTCCACTGGTCCACAGCTAATTGTTCACAGTGGAAAAATTTGTCTGGACTACATCAATATACAGATGTGCTCACAAGTTTACATACTCAAACACAGACCCTTCCAGCGTGGAATAAAACTGTATTTTATTTAAGGATAGTGATCATATGAAGCCATTTATTATCACATAGTTATTTCGCTCATTTTTAATGCAAGCAGAAATCATGCAAATGGCCCTGATCAAAAGTTTACATACACTTGAATGTTTGGCTTGTACAGACACACAAGGTGAAAATGGCAATGAAAGGTGAATTTGCCACAAATGTGTCATTTTGAATAGCAATTAGTGTCTGTATAAATAGTCAATTCGTTTTGTAAACTCTCACATGGATGCACTGGGCAGGCTAGATACTGAGCCATGGGGAGCAGAAAAGAACTGTCAAAAGACCTGTGTAATAAGGTATAGAAATATAAAAATATATCCAAAGCCTTGCAAATGCCAGTCAGTACTTTTCAATCACTTATTAAGAAGTGGAAAATTTGGGTATCTCTTCATACCAAGACAAGCTCAGGTAGACCAAGAAAGATTTCAGCAAAAACTGCCAGAAGAATTGTTCGGGATACAAAAAAACCCACAGGTAAATACAGGAGAAACACAGGCTGCTCTGGAAAACGACGGTATGGTTTTTTCAAGGAGCAAAATATGATGATACTTGAAAATAATTTGCTGCATGGTCGAGTTGCCAGAAAGAAGCATTTACTGCACGACACGCCACAGAACAGTCCGGTTACAATACAATGGATATAAAAAGTCTACACACCCCTGTCAAAATGCCAGGTGTTTGTGATGTAAAAAAATGTGAATAAGATAAATCATGTCAGACTTTTTTCCATCTTCAGTGTGCCCTATAACATAAAAAAATCCATTGAAAACCAAACTGAAATCTTTGAGGGAAAAAACTCACAATAACCGGGTTGCATAAGTGTGCACACAGTTAAACTATTATGTTGTTGAAGCATCTTTTAATTTTATTACAGCACTCAGTCTTTTTGGGTAGGAGTGTATTAGCATGGCACATCTTGACGTGGTAATATATGCCCACTCTTCTTTGCAGAAGAGCTCTAAATCTGTCAGATTGCGAGGACATCTCCTGTGCACAGCCCTCTTCAGATCACCCTACTGATGTTCAATTTGATTCATGTGTGGCCTCTTGCTGGGACATTCCAAAGCGTTACTCTTCTTCTGGTGAAGCCATGCTTTTGTGGATTTGGATGTGTGCTTTGGGTCATTGTCGTGTTGAAAGGTGAACTTCATCTCCAGCTTTCTAACGGATGCCTGAAGGTTTTGTGCCAAAATTGCTTGGTATTTGGAACTGTTCATAATTCCCTCTGCCCTGACAAAGGCCCCAGTTCCAGCTGAAGAGAAACAAACCCAAAGCATTATGCTGCCACCACCATGCTTCACTGTTGGTAATATGTTTGTGTGATGCTGTGTTGTTTATATTTTTGTGCCAAACATACGTTTTGGAATAATGGAGAAAAAGTTCAGCCTTGGTTTCATCAGACCATAACATATTTTCCCACAAGCCTTTGGGAGACTTGATGTTTGTTTTTGCAAACTTCAGCCAGGCTTGTATGTTTTTCTTTGTAAGAAAAGGTCTTGCCACCATCTTGCCACCCTACCGAATTGCCCATTCATATGAAGAATACGGGAGATTGTTGTCAGATGTAGCACACAGCCAGTATTTGCCAGAAATTCCTGCAGCTCCTTTAATGTTGCTGTAGGCCTTTTGGAAGCTTCCCTGAACAGTTTTCTTCTCGTCTTTTTATCAATTTTGGAGAGATGTCCAGTTCTTGGTAATGTCTCTGTTGTGCCATATTTTCTCCACTTGATGGTGACTGTCTTCTGTGTGTTCCATGCTATATCTAATACTTTGGAAATTATTTTGTGCCCTTCTCCTGGCTGATATCTTTCAACAATGAGATCCCTCTGATGCCTTGGAAGCTCTCTGTGGACCATGGCTTCTGCTCTGAGATGCAACTTAATAAATGTCAGGAAAGTCCAACTAGAACAGCTGAACTTTGTGATTGATCAGAGTCACTTTAAATGATGGCAGGTGTGTAATTACTTCTATTTAACATGAGTTTTAATGTGACTAATGTAATTCTGAACGCAGCCAAATCCCCAGTTATAAGAGGGTGTGCACACTTATGCAACCCGGTTATTGTAAGGTTTTTCTTTTTCTTTTTCCCACCTCGAAGATTTCAGTTTGTTATTCAAATGAATTGTTCACATTACAGGTCACATTAAAAGTGGAAAATGTTCTGACATGATTTATCTTTGTCTCATTCTTGTACATCACAAAAACCTGGCATTTTAACAGGGGTGTGTAGACTTTTTATATCCACTGTATGCCCAACAACACCTAGACACGCCTTACAGCTTCAGGCACACTGTAATTAGGAGTGACGAGACCAAAATATAGCTTCATGGTCATAAACATAAGCGCTATAGTTCCCCACTGTGAAGCATGGTGGTGGCTCACTGATGTTTTCAGGGTGTTTGAGCTCTGAAGGCATGGGAATCTTGTGAAGTGGCAAGATAAATGCAGCATGTTATCAGAAAATACTGTCAGACATTTTGCATTCTTCTGCACGAAAGCTGCGCATGGGAGGCACTTGGACTTTCCAGCATGACAATGACACTAAGCACAAGTCCAAGTTGACCCTCCAGTGGTTACAGCAGAAAAGGGTGAATGTTCTGGAATCTCCTAACATGAATTTCATCGAACCACTCTGGGGAGATATCAAATGTGCGGTTCATGCAAGACCACCAAAGATTTTGCATGACCTGGAGGCATTTTGCAAATATGAATGGGCAGCTATACCACCTGCAAGAATTTGGGTCCTCATAGACAGCTATTACAAAAGACTGCACACTGTCATTGAAGCTAAAGGGGAATTAAGGGTATGAACACTTTTGAACAGAGGTCAGTAAAAAAAATTATAGGTTGCCATGTTTGGTTTTATGATTGTGTCATTGTGTTATGACCTACACTTGAATGTGAACTCCATAAGAAATTAAATACATGTGCTTAGCCTGCTCACTCATGTTTTCTTTACAAATGGTTCATATATTACCAATTCTCCAAGGGTATGCAAACATTTGAGCACAACTGTGGATGACAAGACTTTGTGGGATGAAGTTCAACTTATGGGCTGACCAACAGGCTCCACACTCCTTACCACGACCTGTATTGGATGTGGTGACATGAGCATAATCTGCTTCAACTATGACCTCATGTACAGGCCAGAGCATAAGAATTCCGCAGCAGATTATCTTTCATGTCTGCTCCTGTTTCACAATGGCGACTTCTCCATTGACATTGAGCCGGAGGCAGTAACTGCTATTTCTAATCAGCTGTCTGCGGTTGGAGTGTCTATGTTCACACATCCCTGCTACCAGCCCTGAGCTTATACCAACTGAGTAAGTTACACACCTACATTTCTAATAGGTGACCTACTATGACCAAAAGCCTCCATACAGACATGCCATATTCCTTCCACATCAGGAATGTGCTGACACGCACATTTCACTCTACCTAAGGGAACCACAAACATCTTGAGTCATTCAGTCTATATTCATTATGTGAACATAGCTGATGAAAGCCATAAATACATTGTCAGATTGAAACATAGTTTCAGAGAATGTACCAGTGGCCAAAAATGGATGCACTCACCCAGGCTACAATTACATCTTGAGAGTCATGTCAACTGAATAAGCAGACAGCAAAAACTGTCCTCGCACCACTGATTCCAGTTACACTTCCCAGTATAAACTGGCATACGGGTGCAATTTACATTGTTGCTCTATTTGAGATGTTTTTTTAAGAATTACAGCTTTGTCATTAAACTAATAGACTATTACATAAAATGGCCCAAGGTTACTTTCACAGCAAATGTTATTGTTGCTACAATGATCAGCTTTCTCAGCACTGTTTTCAGACATAATGCCCTAGTGTCTGATAATGGCCCACAGCTGACCTCAAGCAAATTGAAAATTTTCCTGGAGGAGAGAGCCAACATATCTGTATGTCAATTTTCAATCCTGAAAGGTAAGGGACCATTGTGTTCTTTAAGGAAAAAGTTGCTGAAGGAAAACTTCTTGAAAAGTTCTTCAAGATCTAAAGGGTAACTCCTCATGGGACAACTAGGAGATCGTCCTTTCAACTCATATAAAGAAGAAAGTCGAAGACCAAACTCCACTATCTAGCTTGAGGAAATATTTGCCCTGGACAACGAGTTCACAGCAAGAGTCAAAAGCGACAACAACTAAGTACAATGTTCACTGATACCAAGGGCCATGCAAAGATACCAACAATCTGGACAATATGTGCGTGTAAGAAAACCTCTTCATGAACAGAAAGGAAAGTCAAAGTTCACCGAACCACTTCAAGTGATGTGACAGAAACGATCAAACAGTTAGAAACTGATTGATGATAGAACATGGGACACTACTCACTTGGGGGGTTCGGGGGGCAGGGCTTCCAGATTAATTTGACAGGTGGGCGGGACATCCGCTTTGTTGAGCGGGATATCTGGTTTGGTGGGTGGGACTTGTGTGACGTATGGAATTCTTGTATGACATGTGTTAGGGCGGGACTTCTGGAATGACGTATGCATGTCCTGTGACTTTGTAATTTATGATTGCATTGATGTGTCCGTGTTTGATGTTTTACAATGATGAATAAACACCCGGACAAGTGTTAACAGGTGGGTCATGTCTGATGATTTACAAAAGGATGCCAGAGTTCAGCAATGCTATAACACCCAGCCTTTTATGTTCCGATAAGTGTTACAACAAATGTAGAACCGGTGGTTGCTAACCTTCCATGTTTTACATTGTAGCATGGTGCAGGAAATTACATGCAGGAAACATGCTTTTTGTGTAAGATATAAAGAAGGGGGTCAGGGACTTCCAATTTTGGAGAGTTTCAGCCCATTTTTTTTTTTAACAAGAGAAGGGCCCTAAGATCAGTTCTGCCCATAGTAACGACCCCTAAATAACCCTTAGTACAAACTGTAATATATGTAGGTTGAAAAACATCCTGTGTTTCATGGTTTGTAATCCACCAAAGCACTACAGTAAACATCGCTTGAGCCATGCTATTATTTTGAAGGAATAATCAGTGCCGGGGGGAAACCACATATGATGCCTAGGTTGTTTGTATAGTGTTTAGGTTTAATTTATTGTTAAAAATAAAAACAATGATTTTGTTACATGTGTATGTATGATCAAGAATGATCTGTGAAATAAAAATGGTTGTTTTAAGTCAGCATTAACTTTTAAGCTGCATTATATGGCAAAACGTTACAAACGTACCCAAAAGGAAATGTATAAATTTGCATGAATTGAGAATCGTTATTTCAGGTAATCAAAATATTTGTAAAGGTGTTTTATGAAATTGTACAATGGGGATCAACGCAAGATGGTTTTTATTCACATTGGTAGAAATGTTTAACAGGCAGTGATGGTTACAAACTGTAATAGTTGCGAGTTTGAGTATACCTGTCTGTGTTCATGTGGGCGGATGCTGGGACTTCCGAGTAAGATGTGTTGCATTTTTGTAATGACTTAAAGCAACTTGTGAAATTTGATTGCTGTATCGGGTGTTTGTTAAATGTTGAGCTTAATGGTGATATGGTGTAACACAACCCTGTTGATATCATTACCCTAATAATTAGAGAACAGAACAAATCTGAAAGGTCTGGATCCTCATTTAAATGCTTCATTTGATCAGTCACACCAGCCTTAAACTTTTGGCCTTCAGGTAATTCCTAAAATGCAACCACCGGTATCTCTGGCTTGAAAATATATCAGCCGATCCGACCGTCGTCCAACCTCCATTCCCGTGCCAACATATCCTGGTGTAGTTGACGGATTGGGGGTAAACTCTGCATCATTTTCTTTGGGCGTGGTACAATGATTGCGTCTCTGCTGTCCATTTGAAATCTCTTGCCGACTCGCTGAGCTGCGGTTAAGCTGTTAGCTTTCAATGGTGTTTCACCCAAAACGCTGATTGCTGCAACAATCCGCCATGGTTTGTAATGTTTATGTAAGTTTACTCAGGCAATACTTAATGACCATCACAGGGGTCTGCATGGCTTAAATACACAGACCAAGCCAATCACCTCATAAAACACCCACCAGTGGTAGGACATCTGTTGTAACACTTATCAGAACATATAAGGCCGGGTATTATAGCATTGCTGTACCTGTATAGGTCTGCCAAAGAAAGGTCTCAACTCATGCTCTGTATGCTCTGCAAAAAGGTTGGGATGAGGATTAGTATCTGTAAATCTGAGGCCATGGTTCTCAGCAGGAAACCAATGGAGTGCCTCCTCTGGGTAGGGAATTAGGTTTTATCCCAAGTAAAGGAGTTCAAGTATCTTGGGGTCTTGTTCACGAGTGAGGGAAAAATGGAGTTGGAGATTGGCTGGAGGATCGGAGCAGTGAGGGCGGTATTGCATTCGCTTTACTGCACCGTTGTGACGAAAAGAGAGCTGAGCTGGAAGGCAAAGCTCTCAATATACCGGTCAAATTTCGTTCCTACCTATGGTCATCAAGGCTGGGTAGTTTTCCCTTAGGGTGAGAAGCTCAGTCATCCGCGAGGAACTCGTAGTAGAGCGGCTGCTCCTTTGCAATGAAAGGAGCCAGTTGAGGTGGTTCGGGCATCTGGTAAGGATGCCCACGGGACGTCTCCCTAAGGAGGTTTTCTAGGCACGTCCAGCTGGGAGGAGACCTCGGGGTAGGCCTAGGATTAGGTGGAGAGATTATATTTTGACACTGGCCAGGGAACACCTTGGGATCCCCCAGTCAGAGGTGGCAAATTTGGCACGGGGAAGGGAAATTTGGGGTTCCCTGCTTGAGCTGCTGCCCCCCGTGACCCGACCATGGATACGCCGATGAAGATGATGATGATGTGTGCCTGGCAATTGCGCAATACCCTGATCCTTTAAGCAGCAACATTAAAACACTGGCATTATCAGCGCAACTTGTGATATACTTTTTCTGTATTGTGTTTGTGCATTGTTTTGATTTTTAATGTTGTCTCCTACTTCTTATAGTTAAAGACAGACACAAAAAGAGTGTTTGTCATATCACTTATTTCATTGGATGTGTACTAAAATGCAATTTAACGCCCAAAATGTTATGATGTTAGATGTATATATAGGAGGACGCTGAGCAAAGGCACCTGATCCAAAGGGACAGAATGCAACAGAGAATGGCAAGGCTACGTCATGGTGGCAATCTACTTTCTCAATGTAAGTGATGGAATAGTAACCAAACCATTTCACTTAAGTTGAACACCTTAATGGAATCCCCAACATTCTCATGAAGTAAATGCCTTACAAAAATGTCCTATTGGCAACTGCTTGTTTACAATTCCACAGGCTGAATCGGAACAGTTTTAGGAGGTCCAAATTATCTTGGACCACAAATTACACAGTATAGCAATGACAGTCTACCACTTCACAATTAGTTAAGGTATTTAGAATTTAGTTATGAACCTTTACAAACAAAACAATTTGGAATAATTGCCTAAAACACTTTATTGAACAAAATCAAACAGAATTATGGTGGATATCCAGGCCTGCTGCAGAATTCTGTGGATGCCATCACCCCGTTTCGACAGCCTGTAGCTGGTAGGGATATTTAATGGACCTAAATCCAAGGTTGCCAACACACACAAATACACAGTGAGCCCCAAAAGTCTGAGTTCACTACCAAGTACTCTTTGTTTTCAACACTGATCAAAGACTTAGACTTATACATGATGAAAACAGATTTTGGTAGTGGACTTAAATAACACAGTAAATAACAACACTACCAAATCATGTAACTGTATAACATTTCTACACCATGAGGCCCGGTTCAACGGCCACCACACCAAGGGCAAGGTGTGTAATCGAGGGCATGTTTGGCGTGCTGAAAACCCGCTGGAGATCATCTTTCTGATGGCGATGGAAGTGCATCCTCTGTGCCTAAGGTGGTTGCTGCCTGCTGCATTCTCCACAATCTTTGGCTCTCTATAGAACATTGGGCTCAAGACCGATATCATTTACTTTTACAAATTACCTTAGATTCTGCAGTCAGACCTGAGATAAACATTTGTCACAAACATAGATCGAAGTTCTGTGTGAGAATGTTAGTCCCATTGGGTCTCTCATGTGCCCCCACACCAAAACTCCATTCGAACATTCCACTCAACCGGAGTGGCAAAGCAAGAATCAACTCCTTCTACGCAAAGGTAATAATGAGAGATGAGGCTCTTTTTACGATGGAGGCCCCAGTGAAGGCAAATGTTATGAACAGTGATTATGATGTCGGGAGTGGGGTTGTTGAGGTGGGATCGAGAGGGGGTGTGGTGAGAACATGAGCGGGGTGAAAAAATGGTCCATGATCTCAATTCAGAAAGATAACAGTCTCATCTTCTCCACCTTCTCTATCTTCTCCTTTCCCCTTCCACTCGCCCCACAGCACTCATGAGTTTGGTTGCTAACCCCCCCCACAGAATGAGATACCTCCCAGCTTCTCAGCTGGCCCTTGTTACCAAGGCAACAAGACCTGGGAGGTTTGTTCTTGGCTAGACAATCATCATTATTTTGGTAACCACAGATGTGAGAAGCACCAGCTTGATGAAGAAAATTACAAAATGTTAGATATATTTCGAAAATTGTGTTGCTTTAGTGAACAGTTGTGCTAAAAGGTTTGCACACCCTTGGAGAATTGCTAATATATGTACCATTTGTAAAGGAAACATGAGTGAGCAGGCAAATATTTCTTACAGCTGAAAGTGAATCCTATAAGAAATAAGACATGTGTTTTGCCTGCTTGCTTGTCTTTTCTTTCCAAATGGTACATATATGATCAACTCTTCAAGGACTTGCAAACTTTTGAGCACATCAGTAGGCCTTGTTGAACCCTGTCCGCAAATACTGCACATGGTTGTGACCATAAAGCTTTATTTTGCTGTCATCACTCCAAATTGCAGTGTGCCAAAAGCTCAGTGCATCCACGTGAGAGCTAACAAACTCTATTTTAGACAGAAACTAATTGCAATTAAAAAGCCACAGGTGTGTGAAATTCACCTTTAATTGCCATTTTCACCTGTGTGTGATCTTGTGTGTTTGTAACAAGGCCAAACATTCAAGGGTATGTAAACTTTTGATTTAGGTGATTTCTGTCATCATTATGATTCAAAAGAAGCCAAACATCTATTTGATAAGGAATGGCTACATATGATCATTATTCTTAAAAGTTTTTGCACGATCAGTATTTAAAAAAAAATCAATGCCAAAATGTTACAATTTCTGCCAGGGTATGCAAACTTATGTGCACACCTGTAGGCTTTACACAGACTGGAGGTGTGTTTTTGTCACTGTCCTGTTGAATAACAAAAGTTATTCCCAGTCAGTACAAGCCAGATGGGATGGCATATCACAGCAGAAAGGGTGTCAACAACAAAACACCATCATACATCATCCTCCATGCTTCACCGTGGGAACCCAACATGGAGATATCATCTCTTATAATAATGATGGCCTATAAGACATGATGGTGAATTCTCTTTGATTATTTGAGCTGTTCTTGACATAATCTGGACCACTACTGTACAGACAATGGTAGTTTTCTGCAAACCAACCCTACCTTGTTACTAAATTATGAAGCTGGTTTAGAGAATGCAAAAAGTGTGCAAAGCTGTCATCAAGGCAAAGGGTGGCTAATTACACGATTCTACAATGCCAATCTTCAATATCTGTTAAACACATTTTTGGTTACTACATGATACAAATGTGTTATTTCATAGTTTTAATGTCTTCACTGTTATTCTACAATGTAGAAAATGGTACAAAATCAATAAAGAAATAACCCTGAATGAATAGGTGGGTCCAAACTTTTGACTGGTGCTGTTTTCATATTAACTTCCTATTTTTCTCCCTTCACCCATTTTAACATGTAGGCCTATACATGTATCTACATATGGAACTGTCTTGTTGCTGTTCCTCCAAACAGATTTGGAAGGGTTGAAGATCATGGTGAGCCTTCCTCCTAGGCTGCCAAGGGAGTTGCTAGAGCGTGATGAGACCTGGAAAAAACGTCTGATAATTCCATGGGGCTTCCCAGCCATTCATTAGCTAGTGGCATGTCATGGCTCAAACCTATTTTCTTGCTAATACAGAAGTTTGTCTTTTAATCAACTCCAGGACAAAGTGATAATACAAGTCTGCCTTCTCTAAGTTAAACTATTATTACCGGGAAAAAAAATCCAATCTCAAAACAAACCAAAAGTGTTACAAAAAGAATTCTACACAGTGCATTGAATGTAGGAAACAAAGAGTAAAAATATACCCAATCTGAGGCTAAACCTAGTGTGAGAGCGTCCCTTTTGCCTTGCCTGTCACCTGTCCTCTGAAACAAGTCTGAGGAAGATGCAAACAGACAACCTAACCTTAAGAAATGTCGCCACCGCTCATTAAAATGCATGGCATTAAAAGGGAACCAACGTGAGTTGTGGCAGAGGGACTTTCACTCCTCCCCACAATCCCACCATGCTAATTAGCATGGAGAAAGTGACCTTTTTTATAATCATAGGCCTCTGCCATGGTCACTATGATAGAAGTTCTAGCAACAGGGATTACACCTGGGCAGTGGTCATTATATGCCAAACAGAATAAATATTTCAGAAATAATGTACAAGGAGGTTTAATAAAATGGCAAGCAAACCACAGCTAAGGGCTAATCTTATGAACTCCCCAATGTAGTGATCCTGGATACTGTCCTTAGACTTGGCATATTGGCTGTTGCACAACAATAAATATACTTGACCTAAATTTCAATTTCTGAGCATTGTGCTACACCACTGGGCACAACATGTTGGTTACTGTGTGTTGCTCCAGATATGAATTCAGTTTACCAACACATACATTTTTGGTGTACTTAAGGTCCCAGAATGCATCTTTATGTATGCAATAATTTCTCTAAAATGACACTTAATGAAAACTATACCTAAACGTTACCCAAGCATTCATCTTGAATGATGTCCTAATTTTGATTGATTCAAGACTGCATTTAAATGTAATTCTCCTTGTTGTCTATTGGAGTAGTTTTTAAGACCGTGTCTTGTAAAGCTAACAGCTAGGCCCAGTGTTACCTTTTAAGAAAACCCCGCTTCAGAAGTTATCAATGCATGTCAAGTCAGACAAACTGTGACAGATGCATCTCAAATATACTTGACATCATGTCTGGTCCATCCAGTAAAGGGAATCACAAAGAAAGGCAGTCATTTGGAATTAAACAAGGGTTTAACCACCCTTCAAAGTGACAGACATGCTATCTAATGCAGTCTGTTGAAAAGCGTGCGTGAAATTACTTATGTACAGGGTAACATTAATTTTCCTAACCTGCCATGTAAATTATCCTAACCATGTCCTTAAACTAAAATGAAGACAAAATGTTTCCAATAGAGAATAATTTTATCCAAAGCAATTAGGCAGAGACAAAGCAGTCTTTATGGCAGTAAACATATCCACACCTACTATAGATTTCCATATGCTCACTTTACCAATTCCCATCCACGCTGTTATGCAGTTATTCATCCTTACTCATTGACATGTTATTGAGATTCATTTCAGAGGCAAGCATTGTTTAGCTGTGCTGAGCATCACTGAGCACACTGAGGTTCACACATATTTGTTTTTCTTTATGGGGACCGGATTGCCCAATTGAGGACCTGCAACAAAAACATATATTTTGTTTCAAATCAAGTACACACAGAAAAATGATTCTACATCTCTGAACCCTAACCTGACCCTTACCACTACCTCAATAACATAATTTAATGCTTCAACTTAAGCTAAACTCCTAATGCCTACAGCTGACAGCAATTCCTAATCCCAATTGCACATTTAACCCTAAATATTCATACTAATTTAGCCCTGTTGTCTTTCTGCAATCCTAAATCTGCACTCACAACTGCATGGGGCTGTCTCACTCATCCATTCTTTTGAGCCTTTACACTAGTGAGAAATGTCTGAAAGGAGTGTAGGGATTCATGAAATTCCAGTGATCTCTGCCTCTGCATGGATCAGGGTGAACCAGATCCTTATTTGTTATTACAAATAGATTTCTCCCTCGAAATTTTAATATTATATAGTTTTGGTCAACTTCTGCTCTTATGAGAGCCATGGGAGGGGAGTTAGGAGAGAAGGATGTGCTGTGAATTGAATAGAGCTGAACATATTCCTATAACTTTAAATAGAATTCCGTTTCATGGGTCCTGTGAAATACTTAGCCGTAGCTAGCCAGTGTATTATCAAAGGGAGTTCAGTATGGTTTAGTTGTTGATTATTTTATGTATGCATCATGCTAGAGTTTTTAGTTTCTGTTGTTGTATAGACTTTAAATTATGTGGATTTTATTGTCCAGACCATGAGCAACAACTACACCTACTCTCTTTATTTCAATCCCACAGACATATTCACAGACATCCCACAGACAACTGAACATTCTATATACTGCTCTCAATGACATTCATCATGTGAATGAAGAGATTCGGGTAGTTCACTTGGCATTCCATTCTATGTTTCTTTTTCATGACACTGAAGGATTTGGCATGGTATTCATTCGCTTTGTGTCATGTTCTCCCACAAAAAGGGGAAGAATATTGGGTATACATGCTGGTAACTATATCACGTAAACTATGAAGGCTGAAAAAGAATTTCTCAGATTATGGAATTATAGACATGGAGAAAGCAGTAAAACGGATTAGTGAAAATCATGCTATATGGATTTTTTTTATGCAGGATTCAATAGCAGAACAGTGCTTGTTTAAATGGATTTGGCATTATACACAAGGTGGTTTTTCTGTAGTCACCTCTACATTTCCAAAATTGAAATCCCCCCCAAAAACTCCCTTTCCCACTTGGAAGACTGAAAGCACTTTTTAATGCATTCTTAGAACATTTCAGAAAGTTATATTGAGGCCACAGACTCTTAGCATCTTGCTGCATTATCTGTTTACAGTCTTCTTTGTCCAAGGTGGCTAGCCAGCTAGGAATGTTTTTTTGGGTTATGTGAGAGAAGTGGTGGATTTTCAAGAGGGCTTCAATTGAGAAAGTACATCTAGTGAATGATTGAAACCTCTGCTTAGGGGATGGGTATCCGGACAGCTGAAATGAGGGCTAAAGGCTGTCTTTCCACCATTCCTCCACACCACAATACTTTAATCCCCCAAACCCCCTGACCCTTTCACACCTTTTCTTCTTCGCAGGTTCTAGTAAGTTTTAGAAATATTTTTGCTATTATCTGATCAAAATGATCCCATCACTGTCTGGCCACTGCAAACTGTCAGTCAGTAATGATGAGAGTAATACTCTCATCATTAACCCCTATTTTGTTATCCAATATTTTACTCTCCATGTGCCGACTGCCATATTTGGAGTTCAGGTGCTTCAGACAGACGCATTGCTCATACGTGCATTAAATACAACATATAACCATGAAATCTCCACAGATAGACATTGGCAGTACAATGGGCAGTACTTACGAGCTTTCAACAAGTTCCCAACTGCCCCTGGAAGCAACATCAGCACAAAAACGGTGTTGGCAGCTTCATGAAGTAGGTCTCTAGGGCCATATCCGGGTGTGGCAGATGCCAGGAGAATGCTAACTACTGAAATGCATAGTGCCTACTGTAAAGTTTGGTGGAGGAGGAATAATGGTCTGGGGCTGTGTTTCAGGGTTTGGACTAGGTCCCTTAGTTCCAGCGAAATTATACAGGATAAAAAGACATTTAGACAATTAGGTGCTTCCAACTATGTGGCAATAATTTGAGGAAGGCCCTTTCCTTTTCCAGCATGACTATGCCCCTATGCACAAAGTGATGCCCGTTAAGACATGATTCGACAAGTTCGATGTGGTGATGCTCAAGTGGCCTGCACTGAGCCCTGGTTGTCAACGTCATTGATTTGTTTGAAATTCCCATTGAATGACCAATGAAATACCCCAAAAGATTCTGAGATCACTCAGCTCCCTCAACATATTATTGTTTGTTTGTGCTCCGTTTGGGCGGTTAGAAGTTGTGTTTGTACTGCTGTGGTGTTTTATATATTACATTTTAGAAATTATTCCCCAACATGCTCCAAATTGAACCTGAAAAGGCTCAGTCTTTTGTGTTCTGTTTTGCTGGTTTGTGCTGTTAAAACTTTTGTTTGTGCTGCTTCAGTGTTTTATCTATTAGACATTTTATTATAGGTGATGGCCTTACCAGCCCCCCCAAACTACACCAAATTGTGTCAAGATAAGCTTAATTGTTTGTGCTGGTACAGCTTTTGGTACGTAGCCTACTTTGAGGGAATATGGAGCATGTTGGGGGGCTGGTGACGTCATCACCTACAATTGAATGTCTATTATTTAAAACACCAAAGCACAAATGAAACGTTTAACGGGACAAACGAAACACAAACAAACAATACTATTTTGGTTGAATTTGCCAGACGTTGGGGGGGTCTGAGTGTCCACAGAATGACCTAAACAATTTTATTTAACATAAAAAAATGATAGCAGCACAAACAGAGATTTTAATGGCAGAACAAAGCACAAACATTTGAGCCAATTTTGCCTAAGGGATTCTATTGAATCCTTGGCCATTGCTGGACTCTCATTAGCTCATCCCAGATGTTTTCAATCTGGTTTAGTTGAAAAGACTTGGAGAGCTAGTGCAAAAGCTTGATTCTGTCTTCAGTGAAATGTTTTTGTGGATGTGGATGAATACTTAGGATAACTGACCTCCCGGAGGTTTCACACCTACACAGTTTTAGCCTCATGCTAGAGGCAGACAGATATATCCTGGGAGTTGACATGACTCCATAATGTCAGGTATCCTTACAAGGTTCACAAGTCCTTTTGAAGCAAAACATCTTCACAGCATTTCATATCCACCAAAATTCAAGTGAGGAGTAATTTTCTTTCTGCTTGACCATTCAACTCTTGATGTCTTGGTGAGAGTAAAAGTTTTCGTCTGCCAAGACATCCAAGAATCTTGTTGGCATTGAGGTTGCATTTATGTATGTAGATTAAAAGACTTGGTGACCTCAATTCAACCAGCTTCTGCAGTTCTCCCAGCTATATACAGTACATTGTAGATGTTTTTGTTACCTATTTGTGTTTCATAGGAAGATTTGGTTTACATTGCCGAGAACTGTGACATCCTTTTCCTTAGAAAAGTTTACCTGTGTTTAAGGTTACATTTCTGTCCTACTTTGCGTGTAACATCAAGTTGATGAACAATAATGACACAATAATGATAATTGTGGTTGACAAATATATAAATTATCTGAATGTGGACAAGATCTGAGACATTATAACTGGGTGTAAACGGAACCTATGTGACCTCAGTAGCCATTAAACTGGAGGTTGAGATTGATGGATGAGATGTGGTGGACCGGTGAAAAGGTTTCTCTCTGGTTACTGACAATTGGTAAGACATGGAGTATACATACAATGGAAATGGAATTTCCACTTCTTTAACAGATATGTTGTGGCATCTGCTGTTGGACTGACCATACAGTTGAATTGAGAAAATAACAATGAAACCGAACTTGTATTTCCTTTAATGTGATAGCAGATTATGTAAAATCGTTAGCTGCTTATCTGTAGGCAACCATTTTCTTTCTGTGTCTGTTGTTGTAATAGTATTCATTTGGATGCAGTGGTTAGTTTGCCCCTGACTTCTCTACACAGAATTGTCAGTGTTTTTCCCTCCAAGGAGAATTTTGATCATTCTGTTAACAGTAGTTGTAAACAATGAAGGTAAGACAAACCTTGACTTGTGTCAAGGGACACGTAAAGGAAGAGGAATGGCTAAATCAGTTCACTCATCTCTCTTGATTCAATGTAAATTTATATCTCTATTGAAAGTGCCTGATGCCTTTTCTAAGTTATGCATTAAAAACCCCGCTTGATATATTATTTTGTACAAGACTTGTTTCTCATATTTTACAGTGTGTAAATCTGAGAGAGGGGGAGAGTGATTCAATAACCGCATATTCATGTGTGTTTGTGTGTGTAAAAGAATAAAGGGATTAATTCAAAATGCAACAGTATTGATCAAAACCAGCCCAAGATGCTCCATGGTTGCTCACACATCAGTTTTACTGGTGGCTTCCACTGACATTCTTCTTAGATATAGTGGAGAAAGCATGTTGATCATTCCCAAGGGGCAAAAGCACAGGCATCCATCAATCTAACAGCTTTCTTCTGCTTACCTGTTGTTTAATTCTAAGCTTCAAGCCTGCTGTTAAAAGAAGATAAAGGGAACTGTTCCACGTGGTGATATTCTATTCTTATTTGCCTTGTTGTCCCAAACCTGCTATTGTCAATGGAGTAAAGCAAAAATATGCTTTGTTACAGAAGTAATCAGACTCTATTGACACCAGGGCCGACGTAACATCGTTAAGCGGATTTTACGATCAGGCAAATTAGTATTCTAATTTGAAGCCATCATTCCAGTCGACAATTAGGTTATTGATTTGGCTGTTAAAGTGCTCAGCAGTTGCATCTTTACCCATGACAACCATCAGGAGAAAAAACCTATCTCACCAAGAAAAACTCTCACGCTCCTGGGGATTTAGTGCATGATGTTGTCTTACAAATCCCAGCTGCATGTCACAAGGGAGGTCCATGAAGCTGTCTTATATTGGCATCCATGAGATTATGCTTTATTGGCATCCATTCGAGATGCCTACTTCTCAGTTTCCCCCAATTGCTTGTGCAAAAACACCCTCAAGAGAAATGTTCCCTTTGGGAGACAAGGATAGAAATAATACAAGTGGGAGTGATCCGCCAAAAAGAACAGGCCTATTTTTTGTGTGTCAGTCATGGATTTAGAAAAACCTCTTAAACTGACACAAATGAACCGTTTCCACAAAATTAGACTGCCTTATGTTATTTGGAGATGTAATTTAAGTAAATTGAGACATAATTGATGTAAGGTTGTTAAACTAAATGATAGCAATCTTCATTTTTGATCAAGAGCCTTTCCTGTTATACTCTCTCCCCTATGGGTTTAGACTGCTGTAAAGAAATTGTGGGACAGACCCTCATTGTTAATGATCAGTCCCCATTCTGGGGAAAATATTCCCGCTAATGCTCACTAGTCAGACTTTTTGACATTTTGGTTATTGCCCTCAGATTTCTTTCTGAAAAATCTACTTAAGCTGTCAGATACGAGTGCGCAGGGCTTAAGTGAGAGTCAACCCACTATATGTTCAGAAACACTTTAAATCTCTCAGGGGGTATGCCTTTCTCCATTTGCAATATTCAGGAATATTCAGGAATACATCGTACATCAGGAATTGGGCTCCTGTCAGTACTTTTTAATAATAATAAGTCAGGACATGTTTTTAGATCAGCTTTGAGCAACTTTGCAGAATGTATGTAGAAGAGTATAGACATACATTTTTGAACATCCTTTGGATGTCCCTAAGAACATCAGATGATATGGAGCTGAACACTTTATGCTGCTACCAGTCCCACTCAGTTGGACTGGTAGTTCATTGAGTTGGTGCTAATAGGTCTGTTCGTATGCATCGATTAACAATGGTTCATCATGGGTGCACAGCACAGCCACATGTCCACCCACCAAATACCCATATCCAGATAATTTCTAAACCAATTAGTTGATAAAACACTGATTTAACATTAAAATAACCATTCAATTCCAACTTTATTTGCCCATCACCACATAAAGTAGCCACACTGGGAACACTAACATAAATGGTAGTTTTTCAAATATTTTGCTTTAGGATTCTGTTAGTTATGCGTCAATAGAGAAAAACATCAGAGCGATGCATGTTTTTGCTTGTGACTATTTATGCTCCAGGGTAAAAAAATCCTTGAAAAACTTTTGATGTGAGCTGGTATGCTTGGAGGCTAAATTGTATATTTTTATGAAATAGTGGCATTGCTTTTCTATTTTTATACTTGTCTAATGTAATTTAGTCCACCATTGGTTTACACTGATGGAAATTAATGCTAGACTATAACAGAAAGCATTTCTTTAGGATGTAAATCTGTTGGGGAATTTCCTGAGTTGTCAAACTAAAATGTTCTGTTTATTATTACTTGGCATTTTTTTAAAGGAAGCGATTTCTATCTTTCACTAACAACATATTTAGGGATAAATGAGTGGAAGCAATTGAGATTTCCTGATAGAATATCAATTTATTCAAATTCTTGACAAAAGGAAATACATATTTGTTCTGTGTGTAATCAATGAACAACTCTGTTTATGTACAGTTTATACATTTGAATATATATACCTATATATACATAAGTATATACATATGTATATATATATATATATATACATATATACATA
>JACXGJ010004543.1:0-44628 GCA_016801105.1 Esox niger
GGGGCGTGGGAGGGGGCGGTAGTTGAGGCGTGGGAGGGGGTGGTAGTTGGGGCATGGGAGGGGGCGGTAGTTGAGGCGTGGGAGGGGGCGGTAGTTGGGGCGTGGGAGGGGGCGGTAGTTGAGGCGTGGGAGGGGGCGGTAGTTGAGGCATGGGAGGGGGCGGGGGTTGAGGCAGGCTGGATGTGGCTCCGGGACCTCTGCAGCTATAAATACGACCATGGAGAGCTCTGCTGGAAGAACACACTTGAATTATTCATAGACACTTCATCTGTGTGCTGCCTGAGTATCCGAACGAGGAGCAGAGAGAAACGGAGTACGAGTTGAGTTGTCTGGGTTGTTCTGTGTGCGTTTGCACGCTGGTCAGTAAAGGCGTGCGCGTGCGCTTGTCCAGCTGGGCTGCAGTAAACCCCATACATCTGTCACCTGACACGTAGGCAGATGGGACGTTTATCGAGCTGGCTTTCTAAACCTGTCGTTGTCATGGCCGAGTACTGACCAGGAGACACGGGGGACGTCCAGGGGGCCCTCGTTGATTTAGTCATTTTCACTCATGTAAACGTGGCATAATTTCTGGCACATTGTGTAGAAGTGCCGTGAATGTCCTTCATAACATAACTCCATACCCTCGAGAAAATAAGCAAAATTGCAGGAAATTAGCTTTACAGAGTCCAACATTTCCCTTTGAGATATCTTTGGGAACAAGCCAGTGACAACTCAACCTCTCTGTCTCTGTCTGTCACTGTGTTTTTCCGTCTCCCTCTAGGTTTGTGGTTTTGTGGGCCTGTACTACAACGTGATCATTGGCTGGAGTATCTTCTACTTTTTCCAGTCCTTCCAATACCCCCTCCCCTGGGCCGAGTGCCCCATCCGGGTGGTCAATGGATCCCAAGCCAGTGAGTACAGAGCACTGCTTACCGAACGTACTTACAGCTAGCCATAGCGTGCTAACGCAATACTAACGCGAGCGGCTGTCCCTCTCAGCCATCTGCATGGCATTCTGGGTACCACAAGCAACCGAGGGGGTGGCCTTAATTAGGGAGGGCGGGCTAATTGGAATGATTGGGATGGTGTCAGACACACCACACACCTGTTCGTCGTGTTTGATGCCATCCCATGTCCCTTTTTGGCAGGTAACAGGATGTTTAGTAACGGATTGCGGTATGAGATGTGTTGCATGTCATGCTGTTTCTCGGCTATTTATATTTCTCCCTTCATGTCGTTTCACAGCTATTTATATCTCAAAACAATCCACGTTTATCTGCCGACTGCTGAATTCTTCTCCTCTCACTGTTTTTAACATGCAAATTGCTCGATGCACATTTCTCCATAACGTCCCCCCCTCTGTTTCCCCCCACCCCCTGTTCACCTCGCTGCCTCGTCTCCATCCGCCCCTCCCCCTCGTCTCACATCAAGTTATCGAGCCAGAGTGCGAGAAATCCTCCGCCACCACGTACTTCTGGTACCGGCAGACGCTCAACATCACCAGCACCATTGAGGACAGCGGAGGACTCAACTGGAAGATGACCCTGTCCCTGTTCGCTGCCTGGCTGATTGTCTGCCTGGCAGTGATCAAGGGTATACAGTCATCCGGGAAGGTAGAGCCATATGATATATCATATATATCATACTTATATATATATGGATATCGTGTATATATATATATATGTATGTATATGTATATAATGCTCTGAAAAGGTACAGGAGCATTGTCTTCCGACAGCTATTGTGAAGTTGTTCTTACGCCGTTCTATCTGTCGTAAGGCAATGGGTTTTAATAAAAATATATATTTTTTAACACTGGTATTGTTGAAATTGTTCTTGAGGACTCGAGAGATCCATTCGTTTATGGAGTATTCCGGAATACCAGTGTGCCGGGGGCTCTGGGGGGTCCCCCGTGACCTATTTTCAGACGGTACAAAGACGTTCACAGCGTCTCAGGTGTTAATTAGATTCATTTTCATTTGTTTTTAATATTTGTGCTGAAGTGTGACGCCGTTTGGTCGGAGTGCGAACACGACCGTATTCCAGTACCGTTTCTGGAATGACAAAAGTAGCCTTAGAAGAGTAGATCTGTATTCGGAGGCCACTGGACTCAGTGAGGTCAGGCAGTGAATTCCCTGGCAAAACCACACCTGTACAGCATGTCCCGGTTAGCACTATTCCCTAAAATGTCCCCTACTTTTAACCAGTCTCGGTCAGAGTAGGGCACTTTGAAGTGAATAGGCTCCCATGTGGGATCTGGCCTAGCTAACAATGCTTTCATCTGAGGCCTGACTACCTATCATCACCACAGCGTCCAGCTCAACAGGTTTTAATCGAGAAATACTGAACAGGTCTGACAAACTTTAAGATGGACCAGTGGTTACGGGGAGTTGACCTAGGTAGTGTTCTAAGTAGGGAATAGGATGCCATTTGGCAGGGTGATTTGAAACATGAAAGGTTCAAATGAAAAAACATAGAAATGACTAAGCGAGGTAGTGAATCTCTCTCTGCCTCTACCTCTCCCCATCTATATCTCTCTCTCCAACTTTCTCTCTGTCTCTCTCTCTCTGTCTCTCACTCCACCACTCCACCTCTTTCTCTCTCTGTCTCTCTCTCCACCTCTTTCTCTTTTTCTCTCCACCTCTCTTTCTCTCTGTCTCTGCCTCTCTCTCTGCCTCTTTCTCCATCTCTCAGTGATTCCTCTCTACATTAGGGAATACTTCACACAGATGACTTAATCTCAACATACACGCTAAATACATGTTGTGTGTGTACATACGTGTGTCTGTCCCCATGTCTGTCTCACTTTCTTCTTCACCGGGTGTCAGACTACGGCAGTGTGATGGTATCTATGGTAACAGTGTGACGTGCGTCCTCTGTCTGACACCCCTTTGATGCTTTTTGTTATAACTGTGTGTCTGTGTGTGTATTCTCTCCTTCTAGGTGATGTATTTCAGTTCCCTGTTCCCCTATGTGGTGTTGATTTGTTTCCTGGTTCGTGGACTGATGCTCAAAGGCTCTGTGGATGGCATTGCTCACATGTTCACCCCGAAGGTAAATACCCACGCAAACACCCACGCGCACACACACATTTGCTCGCGCGCGTGCACGTATAGACCCACAAAAAATATAAACACCCTGTTCATATAGCTCTTATAATCACTCTAACCTCTGTTGTTTACCAGAAGGTGCTGTCCAGCCTTTCCTGTGTGTCTCAGATTCTGGGTTGCTTCATTTTTTGTAAATAGTCCCAAATTCCCACATGTTCCAAACACCCCCCTCCCCCCACCCACGCCCACCCCACAAAAATAAATCACATTGGGGACGACAGGCATAAAATCCACAATCGTCCATCCAGGATTTCTGGAAAGCCTAGTAATTTTGGGAACATTACCAGGTATATTTACACACCACTGTTGTTGCTTGCTCTTTACGGTTTCAGGCTGGCTGTTTTGTGACAACTGCTAGTGTAAAAAGGGCTTTGTGAAAATACATTTGATTGATCAGAATTGTGTAAGCCATGTACTGGAATCTGTCTGGAATCTGTCCGGCTGCTGTGCGGGTCCTGAGTTCTGCCGTTGTAACAAGGATTATATTTTTTAAATGTCAACTATTATTAATTCATGGATCCAAAGCCTCTGTACCCGACCAGCTCCTACGTTAATGCATCATTGCCTGAGTGCTCAATTCATTACCCTGAATGAGGAGTGGTTCCTGTCGCCCCCTACAGGTTGACCAGGGTACTGACACGTAATAATGCATAATTCCTCCGAAGGCGAGCATTTGCCCGGGGATCTGTTTAGAAGTCTGTTAGGCGGTGTGTATATTACTTTGTTGACCGGGCTCCCCCTGACCTCTAACCCTAGCTGGAGAAAATGCTGGAGCCCCAGGTGTGGAGGGAGGCAGCCACCCAGGTGTTCTTCGCCCTGGGCCTGGGCTTTGGCGGCGTGATCGCCTTCTCCTCGTACAACAAGCGAGACAACAACTGCCACTTCGACGCGGCGCTGGTCTCCATCATCAACTTCATCACGTCCATCCTGGCCACGCTGGTTGTGTTCGCCGTGCTCGGCTTCAAGGCCAACATCATGAATGAGAAATGTGTTGTGGAGTAAGTAGACAAGATCTGTTGGGCGGAAGTCTGCTGACCGTTCAGATGAAATCTGTTCACGCCATGTCTATTTCAGAATGTACTGGACTGGACTTCCGTGCCTGTATCTCTATGAGTTAATCTGCCTTTATTAACATCTCTTGGTTATTATTACATTTTTGATAATAATTTAGTTAAGCAGGAAAATAATCCAGCAGCAGCAGAAATTATGAATTGTTCATGTAGGGCTTGAGGAAACGTTTTGTTGGAGAAAATATTTTGAAGTAAAAATAACTGACTGTTAAAGCCACGAATGCACTGCAACTTGACGTTCCCTGCTATGCGGGAGTTGGATCAAATTAACACACGCCATCGGTGTGTCGTGGATCTGTCAGTCTGACACTCTGTCCGCTCTGCTCCATTTGACTATAACTGGACAATTTGTTGTTTTTCTTGAATACTAAATTAGAGTTTCGTTCAGGATTCATTCTAACATTGGCTTAACAACCTACCCCCGTCCGTGTCGGAACACAACTCTGATAAAACGTCCCTCGCTGCCGTTGCTGACCGATCCACCCCCACTGAACTCTGCTTCTGTCCCAAGGAACGCGGAGAAGATCCTGGGTTACCTGAACACGGGTGTGTTGAGCCACGAGCTGATTCCTTCCCATGTCAACTTCTCCCACCTGTCTGCCATGGACTACCAGGAGATCTACGGTGTGATCAAGACGGTCCGGGAGGACAGCTTCGATCAGCTGGGCCTCGATCCCTGCATTCTGGAAGACGAACTCAACAAGGTACAGGGGCCTGCGTCCTCGCCATGCTGTTGCTCAGAAGGCGGTGCTCGTCCCACTGGTCTAAACATCAGGTCCCAAAGGGGAGTTTAACTGGGTGTCCTGGGGAAGCGTACCATCTGACCAGCCCGCTAATCGTCCAGCCCCTTCACTCGTTCACTCATGTGTACTAAATGTGTACAATCAATAATATAAATTGAGTGTCGCCCCGGAGCGTTAGCAAAAGGACAAACATTAAAGTTGTCTTTCTTTTTCTCGGTCCCCGTCCAGGCGGTTCAGGGTACCGGCTTGGCCTTCATCGCCTTCACTGAGGCCATGACCCACTTCCCGGCATCTCCCTTCTGGTCTGTGATGTTCTTCTTCATGCTCATAAACCTGGGGCTGGGGTCCATGATTGGAACCATGACTGGTATCACCACGCCGGTGCTGGACGCCTTCCCGAAGATCCGCAAGGAGTTCCTGTGTGGTAAGTCCTGTGTGGCTAGCTGATTGGGTACTTTTCCATTCATTGATTGACCTCGATCTGGATCAGTGGATTGATTGTACGTCATTAGTCAAGGGTTAGTGAACGTCAGCCAATCGCTATGGCTTGAGAGTACATTTTGGAAGACATCCATTGCACATTAATCAGCAGTAAAAATATCCTCTCGTTATCCTCTCTACCTTTCCTGTCAGAGGGCTATTATGTTGTAGCCTAATTCTGTGATCCGAATTCATTAATATTCATGTTCTCTTCCTTTTACTCCTCTCTGTCCCTCTTCCTCCTATGTCTCTACCTACTTCTCCACTCATCCACCTCGTCCTCTTCTCTTTCCCTTCCTCTATCCTGCCTCCTCTCCTTCCATCATGCTTTTTCCGGTCTTCCTCCTCAGTGGGTTGTTGCATCGTAGCGTTCTTCTGCGGCCTGCTGTTCGTGCAGCGCTCCGGGAACTACTTTGTGACGATGTTTGACGACTACTCTGCCGGCCTGCCTCTGACCGTGGTGGTCATCCTGGAGAATATATCCGTGGCCTGGATCTACGGCACCAAGAGGTCAGTACAGCGCCACCAGTCCACATGACACTACGTAGCCTGATCAGATACTGATGAGTAGAACGCCACTGTTGTGAACATTAACATACACCAGGGTTTTTGAATTAATGATCCCTAAAACGTCTGGCCTGAAGGGTGTATCCTTCAACTGTCCTGTTTACAGTCACCCAGATTAGCAGGCATCCAACGTAGTAGAAACTAGCTATCATACTGAAGATGCCCTGAAGCAACATGCCCGTGGTAATAGGTTGCACGGACCCAGATCCATAGCACAGAACCCAGAACACCTGCAGTGAGACATACTGGACCGGGGACCATGGATATAACATTACATAACTGGACTCCAATGGCAAAATCCATTTATTCATAGACCTGAAATGGAAGTATGACTCTCCCCTTTCTCTCTCTCTTTTCCTCTCTCTCTCCCCTTCCTCTCTCTCTTTTCCTCTCTGCCTCCCCTTCCTCTCTCCCCTTCCTCTCTCTCTTTTCCTCTCTCCCCGTCCTCTCTCTCTTTTCCTCTCTGCCTCCGCTTCCTCTCTCCCCGTCCTCTCTCTCTTTTCCTCTCTGCCTCCGCTTCCTCTCTCCCCGTCCTCTCTCTCTTTTCCTCTCTGCCTCCCCTCTCTCTCTCTCTTTTGCTCTCTCTCAGGTTCATGCAGGACCTGGAGGACATGTTGGGTTTCAGGCCTTACTCCTTCTACTTCTACATGTGGAAATACGTGTCGCCCGCCTGCCTGACCATCCTGATCACCGCCACTGTCATTGAGATGGCCGTCAGTCCTGCGGGATACAACGCCTGGGTTGAGGAACTGGTCAGTGGGTTCGCACCTCAGTCACACCGCCGCCTGAACACAAGGTGGCACTGTTTCACACGGTCCTTTGAGTCCGACGGACTGTGTTCAGACAGGTACCGGTGGTACTTGTGAAGGATCTCAGGTTCATTGGTGGTAGTCCACACCTTCTACCGTGTCACTTCACTGTAGGCAGCACATATTTGTGTTGTATTTACTGTGAAATCGGCTGGTCGTGTGATTTTGCATCGGATATTTCGTTTTTCAAAATGTTATATTTTAAAGCTGCTGTGGATTGTGTCAGAATTCCTGTGGGAATGCAATTTGACTTTGAGACGCCCCTTTCTTGCTTGGACTTTGCTTTTGTGGGTCAGAGGGCAGTGTTTGTTTAGATTCTAAGCGCAAATGTTTTGTTGAACGTTTCTCTCTGTCTTTGGCTTGACCAGGCCAATGCAGGTGGGTTGCCTAGCAACTCGGCTGGAGACCAGATTGGCAAAATGGGACAAATTCCCATAATTTGTGAATCTGTCCTCGCCAAGCGGCTAGCGTGCCAGTCAAAATGTTTTGCTGCTCGTAGAGAGGACGAAGTACCCACAATCAATAGTCATATGTACATATAGCAAAAAATGTAGTCAAGTGCAATATCTATAGTGTTTGTATACAGGTTAAATAGATGTTCCCAGGTTAAAAACCTTTCTTTGTTCTTCCTGGTTCCATCTAGGCGTCAGAGAAGTTTCTGTCCTATCCTCCGTGGGCGTTGGCCGTGGCCTACTCCCTCATCGTCACGGCAATGCTTCCCCTTCCCGCCGTTTTCCTCGCCCGCCACTTCAACCTCCTCTCCGACGGTTCCAACAAGCTGTCCGTCTCCTACCGCAAAGGCATGACCAAGGACCTCTCCGGCCTGGAGGAGGAGAACGAGTCCCGCTTCATCCTCGGCAAGGGCACTCCCAGCCCCAACCCGTCACCCATGCCGGCGCACCGCCCGTACCTGGGGCCCGGCGGCGCCCAGGAGATGACCAACACGGCGGGATATGGCACCGGAACGCCAACCAAGACGGGCTATCAGAACATTAACTCGCCGGAATCCGAACTATGATGGATCTGACGACTGATGCACAAGACGCCGCGCCTGTCAACCCCGCCGCCACTCACCGTCACACCGGAAGAAGGATGAAAGCGCACTGCCGTGGGAACGCCGCGGAATCTCTTACAACCTCCACACGTTCCTCCAGCCCAGAAAAGAGTGTCCGTCTGTTACAATTCGGCTTCCATGGCCCTGTGATCCAGGTGATCCGGTCCAGGGACACCCGATGCTTGGTAGCCTAGGTTACCACCCCCCCCCCCCCAGTGTTTTCGACGTGGGTTATTCTGGGTGATCGGGGAGCTGTAATTTCTCCAGATGGTCCTTTCTTGATGCCAGTAAGATTGTGGATCATGTTCTCTCACATTATCCCAGGGAACAATCCCCCTATCGAGCTTCTTTATGGAAATCTGACATAGCTGTACCAAATGGCACCCTTGTTCCCTATTTGCTGCACTGCTTCTATACTAGGCTTATAGCCTAGTGCACTACATACAGGGAATATGTTGCCATTTGGGATTCATCTCTGTCAGTAAACATTTGCAGTATGGCATCGAACCCTAAGTTCTATATCCACAGTATGCAAAACACTATGTACCCCAGAACCTGTTTTCGGCTGGAGCAAACTCTTCCCTGTCAGAGTACTATATAGCACAGAATTGTTGACCCCTTTCTATCTCATTTTCAATCGTTGCATAGTGTAATGTACGCAGTAGATGTCGTGTTATCTTTGTAAATCACTGTAAATACTCAGAAAGCTACATGCTCAGAGATAAAGGGTGACCCCACTGTCTGCTGCCCAGACCTGACCCCTGACCCCCCCCATCCCCTACCACGCCTCTACCGACAACTGAACACAGAGCATCACCTTCACTGCAATCTAAAAACGCCTCCCCGACGTCGGCCCCGAACAGAACCGGTTCTGAACAGATGAGCAGTGCCACGTCCTGAGACTGTCCACAGCGGTCCGGTCACCACCGGGCACACAAAAAAGCCCAATTCATATCCGTTTTAGAAGGCCGACCGGGAAACGATTAATCCAAGCACAGATAATACGAGCTTACATTTGATCATCAGACAGAAAGGTGTGTTTGTGTGTGTGTGTGTCTGTGTGTCTGTCTGTTGCCTAGCCAGCTCAGGTGTCCCCTGTGACATCGAGTGACAGAAACCGTGGAAACCCGCCCCGTCAACGTACTGCCATGGATATCCATCCTCCTGTGTGGTTGTGGATGGGGGCGAACACACGAACATACACACACACACATACTGTATACACACACCCGCACACACACACACACACACACACACACACACATACACAGGACGGCGCATTGTTGTGCTTTGTGAACCGTCTGTTGGCAGCTGTCATCAAGCCGGGTTGTGTTCATTAGAGGGAAAACAGAGGAAAACGGGTACAACTGTTTACTGAGGAGGCACAGTGCTTGCTGACAAGAGACGCAAATTGTAGTTGTTTTCCATTGGTCAATGTTTAGCTACGACGCGTCCTAGTGATCACAGCTTGGGGTTTCTGAGAGGGCCATCACACAGGGGCTGGAATTGACCATCGTTCAAAATAGTGTTTCAATGTACATTCCTTCAACCATCGTCAATAAGCACTTCGATCAATCAGTGGAAAAAACTATACATTTACTTATGTTGATTGTCAAGTTTTTAATCGTTGGGATTTGTAAAATAATGTGTAATAACGTGTAATTTGTCTAAATAATAGCTACTGTATGGATATAGTGTAGTGTATAATGTAAAAGTACTGAACAAACCTCGTTTTCTGTGGTTGCAATAGCAGATTTTGACCACGGTGGGGCGGTGTTGGACACGATGGAAGTGCCTGGCGTTGGCCACATCCCATATCGATTTGAGATTGGGTTAACCTGTGTGTCTCTGTGTCTCCTGCCTCTGCCGAGCCCAGACAGCAGTGACATACAGATCACACTGTGGCGCTTCCTAAAAATACATCCTACACCAACTCTACTTTATTGCACTGGTCTGAAAGGAAAGTCCCGGTGTAAAGTGTGTTCCCAAGCGGTGCCGATTTAGTAGAGACACGAGAGAGAGGATCGGTCATTAAAATGGATGAGAATTATATAGAGCCAACTGAGAGTTGGTCTACATTGTTGATAGTTGATGAAGGCTTTGACCAACATGTTGTCGGTGCCTAATCAGTTTCAATACGTCTGTCTGCTCTGCTAGCCTTTACGCTAAATTCGGTTAAAATGGAGATGTTATGTATGTTATGTAGTCAGATTTTAATGTCCATAGGCTATTCCCAGCCACTTAAGCACTTTATAGCAGATAGAGGACCCTGGAGTTGAACACAAACAAGCAATCAAACAGAAAAACACCTGACCTAACTGGTGCATTTGTCACGACAGGAAGGTCATCTAATGTCTTTATAATAGATGAATGGTTCCTGATGGCCGCACAGCACAAAATAGCCCAGCTAGCGCACAAATAGCGTATGATTCAAAGTGCATGCGCATAGTCTGTATGGACTTTGAACAGAGCTAAAACGGAGCACTATAGACAGTAAAGCACACCCCCTGAAGCACACGAGGTCGAAGCACAAAGTCGCTGAGGAAAAAGATGTGTCGTTGCGCGGTTACCGGAGAACAGTGAACATCGGGAATTCACGGAATTGTATTTGCTTGAGGCTTGCGGGTTACGGCTACCGGTTGCTGCGGTGTAAATGGTTCGCGTCGAGAGAAAAGCACAGGCGGGCCTCGTTGGCTACGTTCCCATGTACAGCTGCTGTCTGAGGAAACTGCTGCTGGAAGTTTCTGCGTGACTGCCAAACGGCAGCCTTGTTCCCTATGTAGTGCATTTCAGAGGCAAACACTGGAAACGTATCAATTTCTCCCCTCGGAAAGTCCTGTAATGGATTGCATGGCACTTAAACCGCCTACAACTGATCTAACCTGCCGTCCCACAGCTTATTAATGCTGCAACTAAATGGTCATTGAGTAAGATATGGATTACCAATTTGAATCACTTCACTTGAGCTTTAATTTATTTATGGATGCCAGAAAGGAGGAGAGGTGGAAAATGACAGAGAGAAAGTGGGAGAAAGACCAATTCAGAGATTGAAGGGGCGAGGAAGGACAGGAGAGGGCCCTAAGAACTGATATCTCCCATTGTGAAAGCATCATACAGTGCTCCTACTCTAACGAAAAGCAGGCAGCTTCTGCCAAGGTTCTGCACTCTGAAGTTCCCTTCTCTTGCTCCTTTCTCCCACTACTATTTCCCTCTATTGTCCTTTAGCTCCTTTCTCTGGATCTGTTCTCTAGTTTTCTCTTGTAGCTCCCTTCTTTATCTCTTCACCTAGCTACTTTTCTAGCTCCGCTCTCCAACTTTAGCAATTTTTAGCTGTTCTCTAGCTCCCTTTCCAGCTTTCCCTGCTCCAGCTCTTATCTCCAGCTCTCTTGTCTATTTCCCTTTAGCACAGTTCTCTATTTCCTTTGTTTTGTTCCCTTTAACTCCCTGCTCTAGCTCTTCTCTCCAGCTCTCATCTCTAGCTCCCTTGTCTGTTTCCTGTCTTTTGTTCCCTTCTCTATCTGCCTGCTCTATCTCCCTATTGTAGCCCCCTTTTTAGCTACCTTCCCAAATTCTCTTTTTCCTCACCTCTTCCTCTTTTTCTTAACCCCCAGACTGTTATTGCAGTCAATGTAGAAAGTGCCAGTGATTTTCTGGGATACAATGGACCAAGCAACTTGACTAAAAACCAGCCTTTTTGAAGCTATTACATTAACTACAATTTTTATTTTTAACTGTCCAAGTACTATGACTTAATAGTATAAAATGCACAAACCGCACACAAAGCTAAGGGAGACAATGTATTTATGGCACATAGAATATACTAACCTAATCGCTATAAGGTACATTTCCCTGTATTACCACTTATTGAGGGAATGTAATTCCAACTCCAGGGCCTATATTTATTATGATTATATTCTTTATGGATCGTACAAGTACAGCAAATAAATCCTGTGTAGTCTAACTTAATTTCTCTCAAAGTGCAGTCATGAAATGTTTTTTATTTGTTTATTAGTGATACTATGCTTTTCTGTTATGGATCAGAAAGAACACTACAGTACTTAAATGGGAAGTCCGGGATTCTTCTTGACCTGACATGGCTCCTCACCCTGAAAGTCGATATGCCTGTTCTATGCCAATGATCGTTACCCTGGCGGTGTCTAAATTTAGCCAAAGTTTGTTATGGGTATTTATTTGTGCGGTTACAGTTAGTATTGGCATACAGACTTCTGAGTGATGAATCTCAACGTCATGTTCTAAAATCCCTCTTTTTTCTGTACATTTACTCTGTATATTTATGTACATTCTGTCAGATTCACAGTTAATATATCTATCTATAGTAAGATTGACAGGGTGAATACTTGAGCTGTACATAATAGCTGTATATTTTGAAATATTTCAGGTTTTTGTACGTAACGTACCATTATCGTGTCTGTAGAACTATGATGTAAAGATGTTATTAGTGTAGGATTGACAATCTCAGTCGAAATAATCGGAGACGTGTGTTTGGTTGCGTGAGCGCGCACGCGGCGTGCTTGCGCACGTGCGTTCGAGTGTGTGAGTCTGGCGTTAGCGAGCGAGCGGGTATGTTTCCGTACACACGTAGATGTCATTGTTCAAACTGGTTGTGTGTGTGTTTCTTAATTTTCACCTTCAGTGTTGTGTGAGCTTTACTTACTGTAATCAAGTAGATACAACTCAGTCGTAATGACTTGGGACCACTGACTTGTTTAAGCAATCTGTGAGTGTTGTTTCTTCAGCTGCTCTGTGGAACATCTGTCTGTTCCTCCACATAACGGACAACTTGAACATGGTCGACAATGTTGTGTGACAAGTCATGAACATTAGCTAATATTGTGACAATATATATTTTTGTCGTAGACAAAACATTGAGGGAAAATGAAATAAAAGTTACCACTTTTATGAACCACATTATACCGTGCGTGGGTTGTGTAATTTATTCTTGGAATTGGAACTCAGCATCTCCTGTTAATAAGACAGGCACTTTAACCAATATAGAAACATCACCCATCCAGGCTCTCTTTGTATGACAAAGGTGTACACCGATCAGCCATAACATTATAACCACCTGGTCATAAAATTGTGTATCACCAGCGCTGAGCTGCCAAAACAGCCCTGACCCATTGAGGCATGGACTCCACTAGACCTCTGAAGGTGTGCTGTGGTACCTGGTACCAAGACGTTAGCAGCAGATCCTTTTAGTTCTGTAAGTTGTGAGGTGGGGCCTCCGTGGATCGGACTTGTTGGTCCAGCACATCCCACTGTTGCCTGATTGGATTGAGATCCGGTGAATTTGGAGGCCAAGGCAACACCTTGAACTTGTTGTGTTCCTCAGACCATTCCTGAACCATTTTTGCTTCGGCGCAGTATCTTGCTGAAAGAGGCCAATGCCATCAGGGAATACCGTTGCCATGAAAGGGCGCACATGGTCTGCAACAATGCTCAGGTAGGTGGTACGTGTCAAAGTAACATCCACATGGATGACAGGACCCAAGGTTTCCCAGCAGAACATTGCCCAAAGTCTTCTTCCCATAGTGCATCCTGGTGCCATGTGTTCTCTAGGTAAGTGATGCACACACACCCAGCTATCCACGTGATGTAAAATAAAACATGATTCATCAGACCAGGCCACCTTCTTCCATTGCTCCCTGGTCCAGTTCTGATGCTCACATGCCCATTATAGGTGCTTTCACCAGTGGATATGGGTCAGCATGGACACCCTGACTGGTCTGTGGCTACGCAGCTCCATAAGCAACAAACTGCGATGCACTGTGTGTTCTGACACCTTTCGATCAGTACCAGCATTTACTTTTTCAGAAATTTGAGCTACATTAGCTCATCAGTTGGATCGGAACACACAGGCCAGCCTTTGCTCCCCACGTGTATCAATGAGCCTTGGTCGATCATGACCCTGTCACTGGTTCTCCACTTTTCCTTCCATGGGCCACTTGTGATAGGTACCGATCCACAAGGGCTGCAGTTTTGGTGATGCTCTGACCCAGTCATCTAGCCATCACAATTTGGCCCTTATCAAAGTCACTCAGATTCTTACGCTTGTTCATTTATCCTGCTTTTTACACATCAACTTTGGGGACCGAATGTTCCCTTGCTGCCTAATATATCCCACCCACTGACAGGTGCCATGATAATGAGATGATCAGTGTTATTCAATGCACCTGTCTGTTGTCTTTATGTTATGGCTGATCAGTGTATATTTCAAGTAAAAACCTTTGAAAGGTGCTTTAGCCAACTTAGCAGCAGCTCCCATCCAGGCTGTAATGGTATGGCAGGCCTCAAAGATATACAAATCTAGCAGAAGTTAGATGACTGAATGACTTGTACCTCTTTTCAAAATTAGGATCTCCTGTTTACTAGTCAGGCCGTTAAACCACCGAAGCCACAGTGCCAATCCAGTCCGCCTTCAAGTGGCTGGGCTGAAAAGCCATAGGTTTATCATCCAAGCAAAATCAACACTGTTCAAATAGTTTTTTAAAAGCACTGTTGAGATTCAAATGCCGGAGCACCTGTTTCTAAGACTGGCGTGATAATCAAGAAAGCCAGCAGTCATTTTATTGCAGGGATCAAAATTCACTGGTTATTTTTCCCTAAGAAATGGACATCGTTCAAGCCCTTGTACCTATTTTAAACGGCACAGCTGCAATTCAAACGCTTGTACTTCTTTTAAAAGGCGCTGCCAAGTCTCAACCCCCAGGATCTCCGGTTTAACAGAGACATGCTTTAACCAACGAAGCCACAGCACTCATCCTGTCCATCTTCATGTGACAGGGCTCAAAATCCACAGGTATATGGAAATCTTTCCTTTGGACTTTCTGACTGGCTTGGTGAGCATTCCAGTGCAAGCGCTATCTCCATGTAATGCATGGAATATCAGCACTGTGGAATTCAACGGCTAAATCTTCCATTCTTTGAGGTGCCTTTGATAGCAGAAGTCATCATGTGATGAGTTTCAGTTTTCAACGTACAGCGTGTCAGCCAAGACCAGTGAGGTTCTGTATGAACCTGGAGAAACTTCTGGATTTAAATGTACCTCAGCTTGCCTTTTTAGTCTCGGTCATTTAGGGGTTAAGCCACCACAACCGTTTTCTCACCATCGTACACAGAAAGAGTCACGCACATCTCTTCTCATCTCTTTCAACAGGAAAAAACACACAGGGGTGGGTGTAGCAGCCGGATTGGCCTCCCCGTTCTACTGCCTCCCACGCTTCGACATTGAGATCCTAATTTGATCCAGTTAGCAATTGCAGGCAAATAGCCAAGCTTTGACATAATATTTGAATGTAGATATTCAGCTCCAGATGTTTTTTTTGGACAGCAGCTTTTCAAAAAGGTCAAAAAGGAAAGTTTTGAGTGAGGAACAGAAGCGTTCCATTGGCAGTGGTCTCTTAATTTGAACCCTTCTGTTCCTCATTCAAAACCTTCCTTTTTTGACTTTTTTGGATAGGAAAGAAAAAGAACACAATAACCACACTTTTTCTAGAGCTGTATTTAAAGTGGCATTTGTTGCACTCCTCGGAGTGAAATGTGTGACTTCAAAGAAAGCCCACTGCGTCGTGAAAGTCCACATAGAGAGAAGAGAAGTATGCATGCCCACAAGCAATCCATCATTCATAAATGCACTGAATATGAAGCAAAATTTCACAATGAAACGCTGCAGGTTACCTGGTGACCAGAAGTCACACCCCTTGGAAATCTGGGAGTGGTTTACTATGAAGAAGACCAGTGCACCTATATTACCTTACAGGACAGAGGGGCAACTAAGACAATCACAGGTCGACGACAGTCCTCTCTGCTTAACCTGGTTAATGAACACGACTGAAAACACACGTCAAACACAACAGTTCCCCACACCGTAATTCCCGGGTGGCCAATCCAGAGTCACCGTGCCTGACGGAGAGAACTGATAGGCTCTTCGTCCGGACGGACGTTGAAAAGGCAACAGGCGTGAGAATATTACTCATCGCTTTCCACCCTCACATCGCAAATGTCTTTAGTCCTTCCTGACGGGAAGCAGCGGGGTTTCAAGTGTGAAAAATGTTTGCTGCTGCCAAAGGGGCCTCTTCTGAGGTTGGAGAGTAGGTTGACAGACAGTGGGAAAATGGGAAGTGGCCTCTTGGCATGGGAACATACACTCTGTCCCACATACTCACAAAGGCGCAAACAATCGCAGACTCGCACACAAACAAACGCACTTATTTTATTGCTGCGTAAACAAGCGAACACCTGGAGGGGAACCTTGATCTCCATCTTTAGCTGTGACGATGGGGATCCTTTCTTAAACGTGTGCGCGTGCGTGCTTGAGTTTGTGCGCGTGTGCGTATTTGCGTATGTCCATGCGTGCTGGTGCTGTCTATTTCTGTTAACAGGATACCCCAGATAGAGCGGCCGTTACGCTGTTTAAAGACGACAGGATGAGTTGAAACACTGTTGACATGGGCGGATGTGACCTGACACTCTAAGAAGCAGTTCCTGCGCGGGTGCAGCTTCGTACGTGATAACAAACACACAAACACACACACACTGTTGACTCATCTCATGCAGTGGGTAATGGGGCAAGGCTAACATCTGATTGAACTCATAACTCAGGCCATCAAAAAGGAGTTGTTCCTCACAGACACATTCTGTCCCCATTTTGAACAAAATATATTTTTAGCATTAGGTTTATGGGGGTAAATGGTAAGGTTAGAATTAGGGTCATGGTTAGAGTTAGTTGTTACCGGTTAGGGTTGGGCATTACGGACAGGCTGAATTTAGGCTTACATTTTAGGTTGTTGAGGTTGAGATATGGGTTCAATTTAGGTAAAGCTTTGGAGCTAGACAAAGATTTAGGATTAGGATCACTAAAAGTCTGATTTTCTTATGAGCAGTGAACTTCGGTGTCCCCACAGCTAACTTAACACGGGTGCCTGTGTGTGTGTGCAGATTCTCTGTGTACAGAGCAGTCACTTAGCACCAGGGACTAGGCTGCAGGAGATTGGATCCAACTGTTTAAAAGGCTGCTGATGTCGTTCTGTCCGCAGAACATAATAACTCTATTTTCCTCTGAGATGGATAGATGGATGGATAGATGGATGGATGAGTGTGTGTGTTTTGGCCCTGATTGTCCTTTCACTGTGGCCGGGGTTAATTTGTGCCAGTGCTGAGATCTCGGACAGCGCTAATGCATGTATGTGACAGTAATGTTTTCCTAAAGAACCATTACTACGGGCTGGATACAATCCCGGGGCGTTGCGGCTCTTAAAGGCGATGTTGCGTCGCGTGCAGAGGTCCTGTTCGCAGTATCAGCTGCAAATGTTCGGCTCAACTGTAAATTGACTTTTCAAGCCACAATGTCAATAACACGCCGTCATATTGAATACAGGCATAAACTGCCTCATGCCGTTTTGGAAAGGACGTGCCACAACAGGGCACATTTCAAGGCCACTATATTCAGTTTAGGAGTGGGGTTTAAAAAGCCATGTGCAAGAAACCCTGAGAGGAAAGACAGAGTGGAGATGGGATAACTGGCGTTGAGGCCTGCAATTTTGCAATTTACTATGTGGTTTCTTGGGCTACTTTGAAAAGCTCTTTGTCGGCTCCAAAAGCGTCTAATAGAACCTATGATATGATATGTTATGTGCACAGACAGGCACAGCCATTTACTGCTTTACCCTTGACTAATGTGGGACTGCAATCTGAAGACCATGTACTGTGGGCCTGTGACCAGACTCCTCAATATCAGTCATCATAGCTTGCATTCACAACCAAGGCTGTTCAGTCGTAATATGAGGCCCTGGTGTTTGTGTTAAAAGTCTCGCTTTATGTTACTGTCCAGTGATCACCGCCCCGAAACCTTCCAATATCTGGCGAATTTCAGTGGACCGGAGAACACTTCATCACTTCAACATCCCCTTAAACAACAGTCTTTGTGCATGTATTGACATGTCGCTGTTGTGAACATTTGGGCTGCCTAGGGACTTGGAGAACCCAGAGACAAGTCCAGCCTGCTGGACAATAACTCCACACACCTGTAATTGTCATTTGCCCATAAAACCAGGCCAGACTGGCGAACCTGGGAGGTCTATTTAAGAAGCCAGTACAGATATATGACCTAATCCTAAGTGCTTCAGGCTCTGGGTCCCATAGAGTTTCAGTGACTGAAGGACTGAAGACTCCTTCCTGCACTCTGACCATTGTCTTGCCAATGCTCCAGATGATATTGTGTTGTCATACACGTTATTTGACTCAAAATTTCCTTGCTTCCAGCTTTCTGTTTCTGTATGCTTTTATGCACTTTCATTAATTTGGAGGTTTGTAAACTTGAGAAAACACACGTAAGAGTTTTTGAATGAGTGCAAATGTACATGTACAGCATTTTGATTTGATTTGGCACATAATCTAGGACCACCAATTTTTCACAACATTATTTTGAAGATTATCAATTTGTATTTTCTCTGAATAATTTTTCCTCAATTAAATATATATTTTGAGTGTACAATCAAGCTGATAAACATTATATTTGTGTCAAAAAAATCACAAGTTGTTTTAATTTAAAATGGGTTTAAAAATTCTGGAGGGACTCTATATAAAACATCCAAACAGATAATGGAGCTGTTCAGGGCACACCCTCAAAATATGGCAAAATGTTTAAACGCACGCAGCTCACACCTACTCACCAGTCTATAATACACACCCACACATTTATTTAGCTTTCTACATGGGACGACTGATTTAATCTACCTTTAATAAGTCATACTTTAATAGTTCATAACCCTAAAACCTGCCCTAACTTTAATTACTTGACCCTAACCCTAACTTAATTACCTAACAATGAAGATTAAACCTAACCGATAATGCTTAAACATAATGCAAACCCTAACCCATATTTTAAATCGCATTAAAATAAATTGTCTTAAACCTAAACGTTTAAGACAAAGAATTCCATTTGGTCAAATTATTCTGATATTACCACAGTTTGTGGACATTTCTGTCTCTGTTTTATCAGATTATTATATTGTTCTGTCAGAAACATATACTCCCATAAAGTCCCACCACTCACCTCTGCCAGTAAAAGGGTATTTCTCTCTTCCTGCTTTACGGGTCACATCAGGAAAAGGTTGAGTGACCTCAGGATGACTGAGGGTAGATTACAGAGGCTCCTCTTCCTTCGTTCTGGAGTAAACAAACAACCTGTGCCCTTTTCCCTTAATTCATCACTTCTCAGTATTTTAAACAAGAAAAGAACATGCAGTTTGTGTTCACACAGGATAAAGACAGAGGTCTCTCACCGACATTTGGCAAGGAGACACTGAATTCAATCACACCTGCATTGCAGTATTTACCCACTAGCTATTTTTATGCAAACTGACTTGACAAAGACCGATCTTGGGTACTTTATTGAAACCTACAACAATACTAGGGCAAAACTTCTCTCAAATCATGTGAGCACATATCGCAATTAGTGAGCATCTCTCCTTGAACGAGGTAATCCCTTCACCTGACAGGTGTGTCATGGCAGGAAGCCAATTAAATGGTCACCACACCCATGCTCCTTGTGATGGGGGCAATAATCTAACGTTCCAAAGACAATAAAAAAAGATGATTCCTTAGTCTCATTTTCTGTACTTCAAGGGCATGAATGAAGTCAGACTTTTAGTAGCAATGTGCCTGTTTTCCCCCAATCAGAAAGTACATAATCAACCTGGAGTTACTCCCATGAATAATAACTGGAAGTCTAATGTTACCTGAGGAAGGAGCATCTCATCAAATGCAGAGAAGGCCATGAGAACACACACACACACACGCAGGCGCGCACACGCACACGCCACAGCATCCCAATATTACGATGGAAGGTCATCACTAATTCAACATCCACTTAGTGTGTCCACACTCTGCAGTTACAAAGTTAAAGAAAGTGATTGCAGACAGACAATTAGCAACAGAAAAAGGTATTCTTTAATTTCATCATGTCCATTGATTTCACAAGTGGAAAAACTTTGGTGACTTGTCTTATCCATAAGTGATGAGCACAACTAACGAGACCAAAGTGTTCAGAGAAAGCTTGTGAGGTAATGGTCCTTGTTTTGAAGGAGTGGATGTAGAGTGTGGCACAAAACCTTTTTCAATTTCCACATACAGAGTAGTATAAAAAAAATATTAATATTCACAACATCCTGTTTTTCATCAATATCCAGGCACTCAATGATCATTTCTGACAACGTAACTTAGAGCATTTTTCAAAGCGTTTGCAGCGGATTAGCTAATTGGTAACAGAGCCTTTGGTTCCGGTGTCCTTATTTCTCTTCCACCACTTAGACTGCAAGCCCAAAATATGCTAATCTGGATGTCAGACTATAGCTAGTGGGTCCAATCTGTCTGAAAATATCACTCACTTTCTGTATGTTTTTGAAATCCCTCTTTCTTGTCGTACCCTTGTTGACCCTTGGCGAGATTTAACACACTTCCAGTTAATAGTGTTTCTTTCAGATCATATTTGTCTTTGTCATATTCACAGGATTCGGTACAAATACGTAATTGATCGCAGGTGCTCTCCTAAACAAGGCATTTAAAGAAAAAACAAGGAAATAGAATAGGTACCGTTAGACAGTAGCAGACAACAGAATGTACAAAAGGACGCTGTATTTGTAAGTTGAACCGTATGGCACCAGGCAGCAGGCTACTTAAACAAATGCCTGGACATGTTTTTGAAGACATGTTATGGCGAAGTAGCTAGCATGAAGTTGCTAGTTAATCATGCAGAAGATGTTTTGATACCTTGCTAATTGGGTGGTGACAAAACTACCTCAAGCTCAAGTACATTGTTAATGACCCCAGAGGCCATGGACAAATTCAACCAGACGTGAAGATCTACCTGCTCGTTTTGGGGGGATGGGGGGGATGTTGTGGTCAGCCTGCAGCATAAAACCAGATGGACACAGAAGCACATTAAACATCTTGAGATTCAACAAGCGATAAGATAACTGAACGAGGGGAAACAGCGAAATCGGCGGTTCAAACCTGAAATCTATGTTAAGGAGATTGCTAATCCACAAGAGGCATTAGGTCTAGTGTGCATTAACTTGGTTGTTAGTATTTAAATTTGGAAACGGTCTCCGTTGGCAAATCCACTAGGCCAGCCCACAAATCCAAAGAGAGGAATAGCTGGGAGCTTCCCAGCCCAATTACAACGAACACTACAATTAAGGAGATAAAAGCCTCTGATCATTGAATCCAAAATCTGTGGGTCAGTTCATTAATTCCCCCGTCATCCGTACCTTCCTGGTTTGTCAGTTGTACGGTCTCCGAGTGGAGGACGACAGTGAGGAAAGTCCCATCCCCGATTCCTCCAAAACGCCACTCGGGCTGAAGTCACAGGTGGAGCGAGGAGTGATGACGATTATCGTCCTCGCTGAGAAACGCCACCCTCGGACTGAAGTCACGGGTGGAGCGAGGAGTGATGTCCATTATCGTCCCCGCTGAGAATTAGATCCTGTTGTAAGGAGCACGCACGCACGCACGCACGCACTCCTGAGTGCTTTCCTGCTGGACAACAGACAACTGCCATGGCAGCTATTCCCATTTAGGTGTTTGACAGAGAAGTAATTGTCCTTCTGCTCTTCACGGATGGTGGTGTCATGTTGTGCTATGGCTGTTGCTTTAGGCTTCTGTCTTTCCCTGTCATTTCTCAGCTGTTTCCCAGAGGACTGCTGTTCTGGGAAAACATTACTGGCTGAACATACATTATAGGAAAAAAAGACCAAAATTATTTTTCTTCTGACTTTTGTTCAATTATGTAGGCAATATCTACTACAAGCTTAAACAGCAGGTTCCCTGTTCACAGCGGTACAGAAAAAATTGTTTCTCAGAGAGTTCAACGCTGGAACGAGTGATCCATGACTGCTCTACAGGACTGCTTTGAAACAACGGATTGGCTGATGTTCTGTGATGCAGCCAATGGGAACAGACTCTGTCTCAGCTTGTATCTCCAAATGCATCGACGACATTGTCCCGAGGGTCACCTTCAGAACCTGCCCCAACCCAAAGCCCGGGGGGAAATAGTCATGTCCGTGCTGAGCTCAGAGCACGGCCCTCTGCCTGAAGCTCTGGGGACCTGGAGGCCTTGAGGAGATCCAGATTTGACCTAATGAAAGCTATCAGGGATTGGAAGAGAGAACACAGGGATAAATGTCAGGTCCTCAGGGCGTTCCAGGTCAGGTCCTCAGGGCGTACACTGACCAACTAGCGGAGGTTTTCACTTCCATATTCAACTTGTCCCTGTCTGTAGTCCCCTCCTGTCCTCCCTGTTCAGGTATGACTGTGTGTCCACACACAGCTCCAACAACCTCCTCAAAGAACCTGGCTATATGGTGCCAGGACAACAACCTCTCTCTCAACGTCTGTAAGACTATAGAGATGATCGTGGACTTCAGGAAGCAGAATGCCCCCCATACACATTGATGGAGCTGAAATGGAGAGAGCATGTTTGCAAAAACACTCACCAGCTTCTACAGGGGCACCACTGAAAGCATCCACTCAGGCTGCATTACTGCATGGGATGGTAGCTGCTCCTCTGCAGACTGCAAGTCCCTCCAGAGGGGGGTACAGTCTGTGAAGCACATCATCGGCTGCCATCTCCCCTCTGTGCAAGGCATCTGCCACACACAATGCCTGAGGAAAGCACGGAACATCAGCAAAGATGACAGCCATCTAGGCTGTGGTCTGCTCACACTGCTGCCATCTGGTAGATGCTACAGAAGCATCAGAGCACACACTTCCAGACTCAAAAACTGTTTTTTCTCTCAGGCCACAAGGCTCCTCAATCAGCAACACTGATCCATGATAATACTGATCACATAGGAACATTCCAGATGCTCTGATGCCCCTTTAGGTACTTTAATGGACATTAGAATATCTTAAATCAATGCAAGTTTACATTTTATTTTTCAGTGTATATTACTGTCATACTTGCAATTTTTACAATATTCAATACTACTACCAATATTGCTGCTAATCCACAGTACTCTTTTAAACTCCTGCTAGTGTACAGTGTTATGTTATGTTGATTATTATTTAATGTCTAGCTGTATTTTTGCTTATTTACTCATCTTCTTAACTCTACATAGTTTGTCGGGTGCCATGTCATAAGAATCTCCTTGTGCAGGATGACACCGTGTTGTTGGATGACGCCATGATGTTGGATGATGCCGTGTTGTTGGATGACGCCATGTTGTTGGATGCATTTGACAAATAAACCTTGAAACTTGTAACACCAATGGACCCGTATATGATATGTGCTTTATGAGCTCATTTCATCCGTCGTTCCCCATCTGAACCTGGAATACACATTGGTACATTTGGATTAAAACTTGGTTGTTTTTGTTGTCCATTCATCCATATTTCTGACCATGCATCCAAACTTTCTTTTAACCTCCCATTTTGGTGTGGGTATACAAAAAGAACGTGCATGTACCCGACAAGCACGACATGTTTTACAGCGCCAATGATTTGGGGGTGACCAACTTGACTGATTGACCGATCGCCGTCAGAGAAGATGCCATAATCAGACAAATGAATCTTGTGTATGGAGCATCTGACCAGCGAACAACAGCTGGTAAGGCAACCTGCTGCCATCGGTCTGCACCTGGAACTGCCCCACTACAACTCCAGATGAGAACGCTGGCTAAATGACTAAAGCATCAAACAAAAAAGGTAACAGCCTAACCTACGCCTCTTGAAAGTGATGACTCACGACTGTGGGTGTTCTAACGGGGGATGGTGCTTGACACTTGGACAGCAGTGGTGATGGGGACGTGAATAAGGATGACGCCCCCAAGCAGTGTCACCATGGTTACCGTGTACAGCATTGTGGTCCTCTCTGTTTCTCTTCCGTTTGGTCAACGCGGCGTAGACGTAAGAGGCAAGCGACAGACGGGACGGAGTACGGCTGTCATGGAGATGACAGGGAGAATTCACAGAGCTGGTGCCAATTAACTCAGTTAATTGTTATTGACACGGTGGCATCGTACGAAGAAACACTCCTTAGCGGTGGTGGGTTCAAAATGCTCTCTGAAATAATGCAAGATGCTTTTATCTGAGCTATACCACAACAACATTCGTTTTTTAATATTTCAGCAAGAGTCATTTCATAACGAAAGCAAACAGATGTAGAACGAAACAATGGAGGGAACGAATTGTCAAAATAATCTTTTTTTGCACCATGCGGGTAACTGTTGGATGGGAGGCATTTACGTTTGGCCTTGTCACAGCCTGGTAACGTTCCTGCCCCTGCAACTAGTCCCACAAACAAGTCTGGATTCGTTCTTTTAATAATGTCTCCTGCTTTGATTGAGTTTGACACCCCTGCTGTGAAGTATTTCATCCTATTGCACCCTAACTATGGAAATCACCGGAGATAATTGCTATCCAAATGAATTGGCATTCAAACCATGATGCACAAACAGGGAGAAGGAGGTGCACTGAGAGACAGATAGAGGTGGAGGAGGAGAGTGAGAGAAAGCAAGAGGTGAAAAAGAGACAGATCTTAGAGGAATAAATAAATATTGGAATGGCTAAGGAGATAAGAAGAGAGTGCAGGTGAGGTTATAAAGACAGGCAGAGATAAGAGGAGAGAGAAACTGAGATGAGAGAACAGAAAAAGATTGAGATAAGATGAAAGAGACTGAGAAAGAGAGACAGAAATAAGATGATACAGAGAGAGGGATGAGAGTGGAGGAGAGAGAGAAACAGATGAGAGACAGCGATGAGAGAGAATAAGATGCGTGTATGGGTGTAGCTTGGCATATGTGCATGAGGGCTTGAATGGAGTTAGATTTTACATCAGGAATTTAGGAGGGGAGAAAATGTTGGCCAAAATTAATGGGAAAAATTTAATTTCTGTACTTTTTCTAAGGGTGCTTTTTGGTCACTACAAAAATATTGAAACATGTTTGAAAACACAAACAAAAACAGAAGAATCCTCCAGACTACTGTCTTTCCAAAGGGCAAGACCACTGTCTTTCAGGAAATAAAACCCACAGGCCGGGATATGTCCACCATCTTCCAGGAGATAAAACCCTCAGGCTGGGACATGTCCACCATCTTCCAGGAGATAAAACCCTCAGGCCGGGGCCTGTCCACCATCTTCAAGGGGACCAAACCCTCAGGCCGGGACATGACCACCATCTTCCAGGAGATAAAACCCTCAAGCTGGGACATGTCCACCGTTTTCCAGGAGATAAAGCCCTCAAGCTAAGACATGTCCACCATCTTCAAGGGGACCAAACCCTCAGGCCGGGACATGACCACCATCTTCCAGGAGATAAAACCCTCAAGCTGGGACATGTCCACCATCTTCCAGGAGATAAAACCCTCAAGCTGGGACATGTCCACCATCTTCCAGGAGATAAAGCCCTCAAGCTGAGACATGTCCACCATCTTCCAGGAGATAAAACCTTCTGACCACACCAGTGACCCGGCTGGCGCTGGCTGCATGCGGAACTGAAGAGCCCTTGCGTGTGGAACTGATTAGCACTTCTCCATGGAAACTGTTCGATGTTGCCATGACAACCCACTTTGGTAAGGGGGGGCATGTAAGACAATAACTGATTGAATCCATTGACTGCAAATTAATGGGAGGGATGAGGAGTGACAAACTGTGAGTTGCACACAATTCCTTATTTATTTTATTACATGGTTGTATATATAAGAACAACATTCACAAAACCATTTCGCTAAATTCCAGAAGGAAGACCAAACCATAAGCACCTGTTTTCAAATCTTTTGTGTAATTGTAACACTTTCAACAGTTAGCAACTGTTAGTGATCTGTTATCAAGCATTATTAGTCAACCACAATCAGGATATGGGCAGGAATATAAAGAGCCCCAGACAAGCTCACCTGTATTTTGGAACGATGGATGACATCATCAGGAAAATTCACTTGTATTATTATCAATGAAATACACTGTGCTGGCAGATGTGCACAAGAGCGTTCGCGGGCCCAGTCAGGGTCCAATGAGAGGCCCAGCGAGCTGTTCTTATTAGACCACCGCGTCTTTCAAGAGTCATGTTATATGCCATTTACTCAGGATTGTCTTTTATCTATAGATGCCATACAGGTTTGGCGGATGTGCTGCACAGATGGTTCTCCTTCTGTTGAGAAACTCGGAAGCTCTGTTAGAGTGTCCATTGGGTGCTTTGTCACCACTCTGACCAAGGCCCTTGTTGCCTGGTTACTTGGTTCTGCAGGACGGCCAGCTCCGGGAAGAAGCTTGGTGGTTCTAAACTTCTTTCATTTCACTTTGATGAAGCCCACTGTGCTCCTGGTAACTTTCAAAACTGTAGCATTTCTTTCATTAACCTTGACTAGATGTATGCATTGACAGAAGTTTGGGACCTAGTACAGAGAGGTGTGCGCCATTCTAGATCATGTCCAATTAATGTAATTAATTAATTAGTCAAATAATTTGCAACAGATTGACTCCAATTAAGATGTAGAAACATTTCAAGGACGATCAAAGCACTTTTTGTGTCTGTCACAGTGAGTATAAGGAGTTGGGGTCAGGAGATGTGACAGGCCAGGGGAAGGATCCGCATCAGAGATGTGACAGGCTAAGGGAAGGATCAGCATCAGAGGGAGATGTGACAGGCCAGGGGAAGGATCAGCAACAGAGGGAGATGTGACAGGCCAGGGGAAGGATCAGCACCTGAGGGAGATGTGACAGGCCAGGGGAAGGATCAGCATCAGAGGGAGATGTGACAGGCCAGGGGAAGGATCAGCAACAGAGGGAGATGTGACAGGCGAGGGGAAAGATCAGCAACAGAGGGAGATGTGAAAGGCCACTGGAAAGGATCAGCACCTGAGGGAGATGTGACAGGCAAAGGGAAGGATCAGCATCAGAGGGAGATGTGACAGGCCAGGGGAAGGATCAGCAACAGAGGGAGATGTGACAGGCCAGGGGAAGGATCAGCACATGAGGGAGATGTGACAGGCTAAGGGAAGGATCAGCATCAGAGGGAGATGTGACAGGCCAGGGGAAGGATCAGCAACAGAGGGAGATGTGACAGGCCAGGGGAAGGATCAGCACATGACGGAGATGTGACAGGCTAAGGGAAGGATCAGCAACAGAGGGAGGCCAAGTATCTGCATATTTACATAAATTAAATATTCCAGTTTGTGATTTTCAATTATTTGATACGAAAATCTAAAAACTTGTTTTCACTTTTGTCATTATGGAATATTGTGTGTAGATTGATGTCAAAATGTTTTATTTATTTAGAAGTTCAAACCTTAAGACAACACATGTGGTTGAATACCAAACACTGTAAATACGAATAAGGGACTAAATGTGCCGAAATGCCCCAACTCATCATTACAGCAACATTCACAATTGCACTTTCTTGGCCGAGATATGGTAATGATTTTAATAATGTTATCTATTATGCCCACACCAACAACATATTTCGCATCCAATGCAAAAACAACTTTTTTGCAATTGCAAATGCATCTTTAAGTTGTTTTTGTGTTTTTTTCCCTATTGTGTATTATGACACAATATGTGTGGTTATGTGTGAAGGTACTTAGCAAATGAGCACAATTCTGATTCTGATTTGGAACATTACAGACACACATCTGTCAGTTGATTCAAGTTGGAAACCATTTTTATTTTGTTAAGTGAGAATGTCAAGTCTCATCAGAAAAACAGCCTGATGTTTCCTCCTCCATCTGTTCCTGTGTAGTCGTTGGATATTATGCATTTTACCACAATTTACACAGAATTGTAATTTTTGCTTTTGGTCCAACTTTTACTATATATTTTTTATAATGGCTCCCCTATTGTAACAGCATACTGCTAAAACATTATACACACACTAAACACTGAATAACTTTGAAAAAATGAAAATCACACTTCTAACAAACTTGACCCTTATAACCTTTTTTTAAACAGAAGGCTCAGTGGCAAAGGAGGTGCTTGAGCATTTTAGTTATGGCTATGTTGCAATATGTATTTGTATGCAAAATGTCAACTAGTATATTGGTGTAACAATTTACGGACAAACTACAAAATCATATTATGTACTTTATTTACACAACTTGTTCCATTCACGATCTTCAACACAGAACAACAGCAGAGAAGCCTGACGTTACAGTTTAGTGTCATCCCAAGTCTCCATTGAGATTGGAGACCGTTCCCTCTCTAGGTTTCTTCCTCGGTTTCTGAGTTTTAACAAGCCACTGTAATGTTATTACTTGTACTGTGAGGTTTTGGGCTAGGTATCAGTATAAGCACTTTATAACAGCTTGTGTAAAAAAGTATTTATAAAATACATAATTGAGTCATTGATTCTCTCCAAACACCCCAACTACTGTTTTGGAAACAAAAAATCCTTATTCGTTATTTACTTAACTGGGCGGGGGGGAATCCTCTAACACACATTTATATAAACAGCCTTGCATTCTTCACATTTGTCAAATATTGGCCCGCAGTAACATTTATAACATAAAAACATAAAAGCAACATTATGGCTAAACCTGTTGCTAACAGATTTTTCCACTGTTACACTACGGGTCAAATTCAGATGCTTTATCTGAACATATATGCACTGAGAACAGATAATCACAGCAATCTAGGACTATTCGTCGGTCACGTGGTCCATTAGCATTAAATTGTGAAAATATAAAAGCAGGACGAGGACATACAGTACATGGGGACATAGAGTACATGGACAAAAACAGCTATCAGGTGAAGAAAAGTCAAGAGAGTGGAACACATGGGCATTTTTTATTGTAAGGTAAATCGATTTTATTTGTATTCTGGCATTGAAAGACCTGCCTACATGTTACAAGATATCAACTGAATTGATTTGAACACAAACCATCTGACGGTTTCCAAAAAAACAACTGTTCAATAACGGCATTGAATAACAACCCAGATCCATTTAAACCAATTTATTCAAGGCGAGAGATCCAATAAAATTTAAACAGACCTCACAGGTATGCTGGAAACCTTGTAATTCGGTTGTGACACCTAGCGTGAGTCCGTGTTCTGTGTGGGTTCCACTCTGCTAAAACATAACAGGAAAAGTGGGAAAGGAGGCTGTATGCAGTCGGCAATTAGAGTTAAATTATCAAAATAAAATAATCTTTATATAGTTTCATTTATTTATATTAACTGTGCAGTTAATATATTTTGTATATGATAATTCTTCAGGATTTGTTTAGTCACATGAGACTGTGCTACATACCAGGGCGGACTGTGACTGGATGTCAGCCCTGGCATTTTAAACACACTGGCCCTTTACAATCTTTCCGGTCTGGTTATTAGCTAGACACCAATCCTTTGCGCCAAAAAAGTGCCAAACAGCCAGACCTCCCCTGGCTACATACAACTGTGCTTTTATATACAGAATTTCATGTCAGAGAAGATAAAATGGGGTTGAGAATTTAAATGAAAATGCTCTTTATAATAAACATAAGGCAACTATGGTCGAAAGGGAAAAAAGTATATTCTTTTTGGACAAAGTAATTTCATTTTCATTACTTGTATAGTAATTTCATTTTCATGTGACTGAGCTCATGGGCAGAAGAAGTACATAAGGGCGAAACACAACAGAAAATTCATACTGCTGCAAAATGAATCGAACCGGCGGCATTTCCGTTTCAAAAGTTCTACATGTCAAAACACACCAGAACACTATCAACAGTGGATTAATGAAACAGACACCCCAACAACCCTCAGAAAAAAACATTTCACTGGAAACTTTCCATGAGGTCACCACGGGAAAGAAACAACACTGTCTTTGGTTACATCCCAATTGGTGTCGTATACCTTACACAGTCAATTACTTTAAACAGGGTCGATAATAAGGAAGAGGCTGCCATTGGGAAAGCAATATTGCGAAATACCTTTCCCCCTCTTGGCAACACATACATAGATTATCAAACAACCTGGACACTCAAATAGCCAAGATCTGAAAGAAGATAAGCATGTATAGGAACGACTATAAGCCATGTTACATTACTATTACACGAAAAGCTTCATCACATAGGCACAATTGGAACGGTCAGATGACAACACGTTATGTGTAGATGTATGGATCTCAACAATGCCTTCTCTAATGGTGTTGACACAGTCTTTTTCATTCCAATATGGCCGCCCACAACTTGATACCTCTTCAACCAGCAAATGTATTTATGAAACAATGCTAATGTCGTGAAAACACAACAGCACTTGTGTTTTCTACTTACAAAGATTTCCTAAACCACTTCATTTTCTGTGACAAGCAGTGTGAGACATATCAGTCACACGCTACCTTCTGCCTGACAGTCTGCTTGAATCTGGTCTCAAGGTACAGCATTTGCAGTTTTTAGTTAGTCTCTGTTTATTTTTATTATTTTACAAGGATTTGAAGACACTTTGTGAACCGTTGCAGACGTTTAACAGTCAAATGCTGCTACTTGGACTTTATTCCTTTGAATAAAAAACACATATTTTCCTTGCATTATTTAAATTTGTCATGGAAGCATATCCAAGAAACTTTGTTTGTGAGAGGAAGGCAAAGTGAGCTTTTATAGTCCCATGCTAGAGGTTGAATATGGCCTGTTGTCTCTCAAAGCGGATTTAAGCAGCTGCTTGTGCTCGCTGGTTGTCTAGGCTGCCTTTTAAACATAGCGTAGCTGGCACAAAGCCAGGTGGAGACCAACCTGTCCTTCTGCTAAGTTGAAATAAAAACAAAACTGGAGGTGTCTTGGGCTCTTTTTTAAATTGGAATAAAGATGACTAGACACAAGGACTTTAGATTGTCAGTTGTAATTATCCTTCTTCACCCAACAGAGCTACACATTTCTGGTGTATTTCAGTTACCAAATATGTTACACCGATGAAAGCCAGCCTGTTTCTTTATTTAATAAACTATGAACTGATCATGGATTGTATCATATTTTAACACTAGAAAAGCCTTTTTAGAAACCCCTCCCTGCCATCAGAGGTGCAAAAAGTTACAAAGTAAAAGTTTTCAGCTTTGTTCATCTGTTTTGGGAAGTTCCTAATGACTAGGTGAAGGGATTTGATGAGTAGCTGAGTACTTTTATTTTGTAGTTTTTCCACCTCTGAGTCATGTTATCATAACATTCTAACGGTCTAATAACAAGATGTCTGTGTTCGATTGGACCACATATAATCTGGTTGTGTTCATGAACGTCTACAGTATGAAAAACAAAAAACATATAATTTCAACTGCTGCAGTGGCATTTTCATTTATTCTTTAAACATCAGTAATAAAAAAAAAAATTGCAGGGATATTTCATATTTAACTTCATTTCATATTTAGCCAAAATGACTAACTTTCTAGTGTTTTGAAAACTTTTAGCTAATTTCATAGTAGCAATTTCTGGATAATGCAATTTTGCAATATTTGGTTGGTTGTTGGCAACTCCTAAACATAACAGAGAAAATTCCTTCAGATATTCAAAACACTTTTCAGCTTTCGGTGTCTCTGAACATTACATTCACCGATGTTATTTCCCTTCAGCGTGATATAGTGCTAGATCATGCAAGACAATACATGCAAAAATGCTTGGAAACCAACAGATGAGTTCACACCCACATAACAAGACCTCCTAAAGCATGAGATACTACCACAGAGTTTGGGAACTGTTTACAGAAAGAAAAGGGTTCTCGTTCCAGAACGTCTGGAAGGATCCAGAACATCATGTCAATTAGAGAAGAAAGAAAGGACCTGGAGCTGAATCTTTCGCCTGTGTCCTTCAGTGCTGCGCCCTGGTTCACGCTCCCCTTGTTCTTCGCTGACCAAACTGCTTTTTCAGGTCAAAGTGGTGACTTCTGGTTGAGCGTAGTTTCCAGTAGCTGCCAGGAAGTCCGTACAGCTCTCTGTCACAGAGAAACACAGGAGATTTGACATAAGACGCAGAACACTCAAGCTTACACACTGTAACGGGATCTTCTGCTGGGAAGAAAATACTTCCTGTAGTCTTCTGCCAGCCATTACATTTGACATTTTAGCCATTTAGCAGAGCCTTTCATTGACAGCAACTTTCAGTCAGAGCACCGTCTCAGGATAGCTAGGTGGGGCCAACACACAACACATCAGTTGTATGTTCACTTTAGTCAATGAAGGGGCTTTCATCAAAGTCTGTGGTAAAAGAAGTATAAAAAGGTTGATGCTCCCCAAATTCAGCCTCAGGCCGAAAATAAGTCCTGAGGCCAGTAAAAGCCCTCTGCCTTGCATATAGAAACATGGACTGATTGATTGATTGATTGAGAGGGAGGCCCCAGTGGAAGCAAAGCCACTCAGGATCTGATGTTGACTAAAACCATGCAGCTAATGGGAACACGGAAACCTTAAAGGGGAATGCTTAAAGGGATTCTCCACTCTTAGACGAAATCAAGTTGAACAGCCGCCTGGGAGTAAAAGAAGCAAAGCGTTCCAAGAGCCCCGCCCAGCCCCTGTAGTTCGGAAAGTAGCAACAGGCCATTGTTAAAGCCAGGCCCGTAATTGGTTGATGTTGCTTATGGCTTCTTTCAGTGAGTGTGGCACGAGCACATCTAAGAACCCAAACCCATTCTGAGGATGTTGCTTTGTCGTCTGGCTGGTATTCGAACTGAAGCTTATGTTGTGTCTGGACTGATGATAGTCGTCCTGTATCCACACACTTCTACTACTGAAAGGTGTGAGCTTATCTTGTGAGGGAGGACAGCGTTTTATAGCATAACCAAGACCAGTCTGTAATTCATTCATATTAAGGACATGAGGATATGAGCAGACGATTGACAGGACATTAGGCCAATGAGGTTTAAATGGGGAGGGAGACGGGTGTGGATCTGTGACTGGGGATGTTCGAATGGAGACTGACTCATGATAATGTCCTAAGCGTTATAATTAATTGACTAACAGATTTCAAGATTTTTCTCCCAGATGTTCAAAAACACTTAATGTTGCACAGGAAGACGCTCTGGTCTTGATGACTGCATCCACCACAGCGGGAGAGGAACCAGTGGTGCTTTGCCAATCTTAATATCCATCTAAGCGTTGCTTCTCTGAAATGTTTAACAGCTTCCTGCCAAATTGCTCTACTTCAGTGATATATCGTTGGCGAGTTGCTTCCTGCTTCCTGTTATACAGACACGGGAGGCATAAGACCACTCATTTCCCATATGGGTGTAACAAAGCCATGAAAGCAGAGCTCATAAGACATTGGTTAAATTACAACTTGAAATCTCTTAAATACATTGAGGGTTTTCTGGTGGGAGTGGCCGGGGGGTGAAAGGGAAATCTTTGTTGATAATTCTTTTGGTTCAAGCCAAGCCCAAATTCAACTACTGGAATATTATTTATGAATATAATTTCATCTCAGGTCTGTAGTTCAAGGCCATGTAATCACACAGAATCCAACTGTAAATAGCTTATCTGTAAATAATATCGGCAGCCAATTCCGTCTCACATTAGAGTATTCTAGTATCAGGCCATAATGCTTTCTGACCGAATGAATAGCCTCCCGGCTGTGTCAAATGGCACCTGGTAACCTCGTGAGTAGACCTCTGCCGTCGATTGCTACGTCGTGGGCTCGACACACTATGTGTGGCTCAGGGCGCGGCTCTTGTCTCCGTACTGCTAATGTGCACTAATACACGAGAGTGGAAGTGTGATATTCCCTGGTAACAGTCTGGGATGTCATTACCCAGTGAACCACCTGATACAGAGCGGAGGGATTGTGTTTCCCCTCCCCTCTCCACTCTCCCTGGCATTTTCTCTCTATCGGATTATTTCACTTTACCGCACTTTCTCCCTTTGCTCCTTCTGTCTCTTCCTCGTGTATCTTTCTGTTCATGATTCTCCCATTTTTACTCGCTCTCACCCTCTCCCCTTGCCTCTCCTATATAACTTTCTAATGTCTCTGTATGTCTCTCTCCCTCAGTCTTTTTGTCCCTATCTCTTTAACACTCTCGTAGAGTCAGAACAAAGATTGTTTCCCTGGATTCCATAAAAGCGAGCCACGTCATTCTGACTGTTGACAACACAAACGAGCTGCCATTACTGCAGAATGATTCCCATTACTGCACAATGATTCCCATTACTGTAGAACGATTCCCACTTCCTATTAAACAGAAATGAATTTATTGTTGGGACTCATGTTCCATTGTGTCCCATTGCACACAACTAAGGCCTTGCCTGACAGAGTCTGATTCCTCTTCTGCATTGCATGGATTTTAGTTTGTGTATCTTAAGTCTGGGTATCTTTAAGATGGGTATCTCCAGGCTGGGTATATTTAGGCTGGGTGTCTTTAAGATGGGTATCGTAAGGCTGGGTATCTTTTGGCTCGGTATCTTAAGGCAGGGTATCTCCAGGCTGGGTATATTTAGGCTGGGTATCTTTAAGATGGGTATTTTTAGTTGGTATCTTTATCATTATTGTTTGAAAATGTTTACATATTTAGTTCATTTATTGATGGGGTGTTGTTTTTACTGTATAATTGGTTAGATATACAGAGTGATCACTGAAGTTTTATAGTATGATGATGGATTTCAATTAAACCCCATTCAAGAATTTCTCCCATCGGATCACAGATAATCTATTCCACGTTCCAAGACTACAGCTGCCCATTCATGGACCCTCTCATCCTCCTGAATATAGTTCTGTCTGTCTGACTGCTGTTTCCTTCTCTCTGTCTGTCTCTGTCCTCAGTCTCCGTTGGTCTGTCTTTCTGTGTGTTTGTCTGATATTTCTGTCTGTCTTCCTGCGTCTGGCTTGGCAGGCAGGTAGACAGGGTGCAGAGGGGAAGAGCACAAGGCATCCTTGTCAAAATACAGGGGTCTGTATAGTTTCCCTTGTTCAAAAGGCCACCTTACCACAAATGTTTTCTGCCCTCGAGGCAGACTTGACCTAGGAGCAAGATAGATTAAAGAAAATCCAATCTGGCTGTCGCAACAGGTCAACAAACATACGAACACCAAATTCTATCTCAGTCTACTGCTAAGATCTGGAACGATTATATTGGCCAAAATCCCTGGAGGTTCTTCACGTCGCCACCCCTGATTAAAACCTCCGTCACTAAACAGTTCCCACTATGCTTGGCAGAGCTTCAACCAAAACACTTAAAGTGAATTTCCTTTGATAAGAGAGTATGAAAAGATGTAAAACCAAGCTACGGTTTGAGTGAAGTGAGTCAGATGTGGGCTTGTGTTCGTGATTATGGTCTAATGTTGGGAAGACTCATGGGTTAGGGCACTGTAGTTAAATAATATTGAATGCAATCATATATCTTTTTCAATTCATATCAATATTATTAGACCCTATTACTACAGGAGAAAGAAAATATGTGAACATTGCTATATACTATAACGTCCTCACATGCTAAAACGTTCTCACATGTAAAAACGTTCTAACGCGCTTAAACGTTCTCACGCGCTAAAATGTTCTCACGCGCTAAAATGTTCTCACACGCTATGACGTTCCCAAACGCTGCATTGTTCTTACATGCTGGAAGGTTGTCAAATGCTAGAATGTTCTCAAATGTAACAACGTTCCCAAACGCCGCCATGTCCTTACACAGTAAAGAATTATTTGTGAAACAGGCGCAAGACTAGATTCCACCGCTATCAAGAAACTGGGCTCTGAACAAACAAACGTACGTGCGTGCGCACACTCACACACACATAAAACATGCACACACACGCTGTGTTAACGCCTTGCATCGTATCACCTTCCCTCCTAAGAAAGCAAGACTCCATATCTCAATTTAATGGATTCATTTTTCACTTCCCTGAAGAAATATTTTCTTCCTCTTAGCATCCCGAATCTTATCTACAGATGGTGGGTGTGCGCGCATGTTTGTGTGTGTGTGTGTGTCTGTTTGTGTGTATGTGTGTGTGCTCGTGTGTGCGTGTGTCTGGCTGTGTGTGGTGTCTGTGTGTATAGGTCTAATATAGCACAAAATGACTGCTGCCAGCTTGCAGTGAAGAGAATTATTGTGTAGAAGACTTTTCTGAATCCTTGTTGGACCCTTTCTGTCCTGTTGAGCATCACCACGGGTAGCGAATCAAATCAAACTGTGGATTTTACGTCCGCTGAAACATACAACGGCCCAAATAAAGTGTGTTGCATTATGTTCTGTGGTTACGTGATTGCCTGGGAAGGTACACAAATGTCCTGAAAGCTTGTCAATGACAAGGATGTCATCTAAATCAGTAAAAATCATTGTGTCATAAAGGTCCCGCGAATGGTCGCGAAAATGCGTTTTAACGTAAGCCGTGTGAAAAATAAAACACGCAAACGAAAACGTTGAAGAAGTCGTATCATACCCGTTGTCAATGTTCCTGCAATTGTTAGTAAAACAGAGCACCTACTGCAAGATCTCAAGGTCTGTTTATACAAAACAACTGTCTTTATGGAGCAACGCGTTGCCATGTTTATGGAAGTTCCAAGCAGAGCAACAGACCGCAGTGTGTTTTCATCTAAGATTTTTCCTGCGCTTAACTTTTTCATTCATGTTTTTTTGATCATTTTAAGAGTATGTATCTATTAATGTGTCGCCATTAGAAATGCACTGGCCTGCACATTTTCTGTATTATTTCACGTGTGTTTTGATCCAAGGAAAAGTAGCTGCTGCTTTTAGCTGTAGATAATGGGAATCCTAAACAAATCTCAAACAGATAGGAAGCAGAGAGATAGGAAAGATAGTGTAAGAGAGACTACAAAATAAGAGGAATGTTTACCCAGTACTTCAATTTTTTTATTAGCTTTCTTGTTTTCCAGTTGCTCTGTCAAAATACAGCTCTGAAAAAAACAGATAGAGGAGGCAGGCTTGAACAAATAAAGAAGGAGGGCTAAACCAGATAGAGAAAGAAGGCTAGAACAGGTAGAGGAGGCAATTATTACAGCAGAGTTTCTCTACTGTAGCATTGATTTTCCTCTGAAGCTTTGGTAGAAAAATGACTTAATAACTCCTGTTCAATAAGACATTTTAATGCCAATATAAGGGTGGATAAGAGATCATAAAGCCATAAGAACAATGAACACAATGCATTTTATGGATTTGGGGTTTTCCACATTTCAACGTATTGACCTCTAGATTCTAGCCGTTATTGTCATTGTGCATTGATCAGAAATGTTATCCATTCTGTCCCTTCCTCTGTTTGACCTGTGACCTGTGTAGCTGCTGTTCCTTTCCGAGATGCAGAGGAGAGTAAGAGACAGAGAGAACGAGATAAAGCAATAGAGATAGTAAGAGACAGAGTGAGAGTGAGAGAGTGAGAGACAGATTGAGAGTGAGAGAGTGAGAGACAGATTGAGAGTGAGAGAGTGAGAGACAGATTGAGAGTGAGAGAGTGAGAGACAGATTGAGAGTGAGAGAGTGAGAGACAGATTGAGAGTGAGTGAGTGAGAGTGACAGATAGAGCGAGGGAGAGGGAGAGACAGAGTGAGAGTGACAGACAGAGCGAGGGACAGAGGCACAGGGACAGAGTGAGAGTGACAGACAGAGCGAGGGACAGAGGTCCAGGGACAGAGTGAGAGTGACAGACAGAGTGAGGGACAGAGGTCCAGGGACAGAGTGAGAGTGACAGATAGAGCGAGGGAGAGTGAGAGACAGAGTGAGAGTGACAGACAGAGCGAGGGACAGAGGTCCAGGGACAGAGTGAGAGTGACAGACAGAGTGAGGGACAGAGGTCCAGGGACAGAGTGAGAGTGACAGACAGAGCAAGGGACAGAGGCACAGGGACAGAGTGAGAGTGACAGATAGAGCGAGGGACAGAGGTCCAGGGACAGAGCGAGGGACAGAGGTCCAGGGACAGAGTGAGATTGACAGAGCGAGGGACAGAGGTCCAGGGACAGAGCGAGGGACAGAGGCCCAGGGACAGAGTGTCTGGTCCACCTACCTGTGTGAATGGTGTGCCCACCCCCAGAGCAGGAGAAGTCTCCTGAGGCCAGGAGGAAACAAGTGGCCTCTTTCTTGGTGGTCTTGTTCGCCCTGAACGATCGGGCTGGTTCCCGACTGTGGCTGTGGCCGTGCCGCAGGGTCCATTTGTCACTGGGGGACAGGGGTTGGGTCAGGCTGCACCCCTCGTCCGACGACAGCGCCACATTGGCGTCGCCATTCAGCTTGGAGTCTAGCGGCAGGAGAGAGGACGAGCAAAGCTCAATCAGGCCCGGTTTGTGTGTTTCATCCTGGGTCGTCTCGAAGCGGGTCAAGGATCAGTTTGTGATTGTAGATCCTAATAAATGTTCAAGTCATTTAGCAGACACTCTTATAAGGATCAATGACCGGTTGTGAGTTCATAAATGTTTATGATTTTCTAATCAAACCCACAATGTTGGCCTTGCAAGCTGGGAAGTTAGAAGGTATTATGTGTCGAAACGGCAGTAGGCCGGAATCGAACTCATACAGCAGCTGCTGGTGCCCCGGAGGACAGCGTTCGAGACCACAACAACCCAACACGCAAAACAACGCAACATTGTTCTTATGGAGAGATAGGATCTGCACGTCGGACAGTAGGATAGCGAGGTTTCTAATTTTAGATTTCATTCAACTAATAAATGACGTTATACGGGAGGACCTAAATCTGGTACTGATCATCAGAAGGACCCAGGTCGGCTGGAGACACGGGCTGACAGTAAAATGCCAAAGCTTTTATTCAACATCCCCTGGGATCTTACAAGGAAAGGTTGAGATACAGAGACACAACGTAATTTTCCTGTGAAAAAAACATTTTCTCCACGGTCAAATTCAATTTGCTGGACAGCAGCAATCTGTTCATTTAAGTCCCCGGATGTAAGCTTACATGAATGCATTTCCACAGCGAAGCAAACAAAAGCCTAACTGGATTAAAGAAATGCAAAGTGTAATTACGGACAAGGTTGTGTTTCTGGGGACAGTAAACCAGGAAGATGATTAGCATGGTCAACAATATATCATGTGAATATAGTAAAAAACTAACACTAGTGTGAAATGAATAAGTGAAATATGGATGACAGGATATAAGTGTCAACAATGCCAATCTACATTTGGGATCTAATTTAAATTCAGTCTTACCTGAACGCTTCCTGTCGATTTTCTCCTCGGCGGCCAGTGGACACGTGTCACTCTCCGTCGGAGAGTTGGTGTTCGACCTCCCAAACCAAGCCGGGTCCGCGGCACGAGCATCTGGGTTCGGGTTGTGCGCCCGCTTCTTCTTGGGCAGCTTCTGCTTGGCCATGGCCAGAGAGTAGTACATGCCAAAGTTGTTGACGATGACGGGCACAGGCATGGCAATGGTGAGCACCCCCGCCAGGGCACAGAGCGAGCCCACTATCATGCCGAGCCACGTCTTTGGGCACATATCCCCGTAACCCAGGGTTGTCATGGTCACCACGGCCCACCAGAAGGATATGGGGATGTTCTTGAAGTCCGTGTGGTTGGAGCCACGGGGGTCGTCCGCTTTGGCGCCGATCCGCTCCGCATAGTAGATCATAGTGGCGAATATGAGGACACCCAACGCCAGGAAGACGATGAGGAGGCAGAACTCGTTGACGCTGGCTTTCAGGGTGTGGCCCAGGACCCTCAGGCCGACAAAGTGCCGGGTCAGCTTGAAGATCCGGAGGATCCGGACGAAGCGGACGACCCGCAGGAACCCCAGGATGTCGGAGGCGGCTTTGGGGGACAGTCCGCTGAGACCCATCTCCAGGTAGAAGGGAAGGATGGCCACGAAGTCAATGATGTTCAGCATGTTCTTGGCGAACAGCAGCTTGTTCGGGCAGCACACGACGCGCACGAAGAACTCGAAGGTGAACCAGACCACACAGACCCCCTCCACTATGGTCAGAATTGGATTGGTCACCACCTAGAGTCCAGCAGATAACATTAGATCACTTTACAGATGTTTACAGAGAACGAAGAAAGACAGGGGGGCTCTGTTATTGGGCTGACATTAATGAAGCATGGTAATTCATCAGTCTTACATTATAAACTCTTTGGCGTTCAGAAGGGAAGGGCGAAATATTTTTGTTGCGTTGTAAATCCTGAGATCCAGACCTTATTTGCCAGAGCGATTGAAGAACGACAAAAAGCCGCTTCTAGTGGATATGTTGTTGGTATTTGCACGTACCATACCTTTCAAATGCTGGACACCATTCACTTGAACCGGTGTGTACAAACGTTTGACTGGTACTGTATTTTTACAGCGTAGTTAATTTATTTGTTTTATTAAGAACCAATAAAACGAATATATCGTTTTATTTTTCTGCCTGAGGCAATATTGCCAAGTAACCTATAATTTAAGAGTGTCAACAAAGATTTTGGCTCAAGAGGCAGCTTAAAAAGGAAAGGTTTTAAGCAGAATGTTAGGCTGAAACTAACTAGGTATTGCATTGCAGCCTTACAGTATAAATGAGTCTAGCCATGCTGCTCCAGCATTATACTTGGGTCACTGTTTGCGAAGTACTTCTGAAGTTCTTTGGGCCAATCCATATTTTGCATTACAACAAGAAATCAGATGGATTGATTTGAAGTTCTTGTCACTGATCAACAAAAAAGGTCCATAACGTCTAACAAAAAAATTACATCTATAAATTGCTAAAAAAAAACACATTTTGGGCCATTCTGCTTTGCTAAATTGCTCAAGCTCCGTCACATTTGGGACAAGTGGTCAACAGCAATTTTCAATATGTCCTCAATTGAATTGAGGGACAACAGCAAACAACATGTAGAATCATTACAGCCAGATGTAGACATGCAGAAACAGCACAGCCAGACTGTCACAGTCAAAGGCAGGACATGAGGCACAGAGCAAGTACAGGGAAACCTCATTTTATTGTAATGCACAAAACAACAAAAGGAGAGGCAAACTGCAAACTGAGGCACAACACAAATGGCATAAACAATGATCCACACTGTGTGCGGAAACTGCTGAACTTAAATAGGGTCCCCAATTAGAGGCAGCGCAGTGCAGCTGCCTCTAATTGGTGACAACAAAAACAGCAGCATAGAGTTGCCTTGAGGCATTTCTGCGGTCAGGCCCTAACTGCGGCCACCAGGCTCATAGAGATGCCTAGAGGCCCCCAGCCAGGACCTGACAGTGACATAGACATGTAGAAACAACGCAGCCAGGCATGTTGGCAGCAAGTGGGCGATGGCGACAACATGTCGGGAACAGGCACGTCACATGAAGCAGTTACAGGTGTCAGTAAATGTGTCACTGATTGTGTGTTTAAAAGTTTCGTTGATGACCAAAGTACGTAGTTTCACCGTTTATTTAAAGTCGATTCCCATTGCAATGTTCAGGGAATCAGGGATGAGCGACCCAAAAACTTGTTTAGCTGTAACCAAGTTCTGAGCTTACAGTTTAAAATGTCTTTACTGTATAACTTTAACCCATCTCACAAGATATCAGTTACCTTTGGGACAAGACATTCTTGTTACTTTTATTGTATTAACGTTTATTTCTATTCATTCCAATGAGGGCTCGTTCCATTTAACTTTCTTGAAATGTATACACTTACTGTAAGTCACCGTGGATCAGAGCTTCTGCTAAATGACTAGAATGTAAACAGAAACAGTCCAAATGACTCAGACAAACCCTGAAATCTTTAGCACAGGCCCTTGACCTAAGGTCCCTGTTGTGTTTGGTTTGTTAATGTAGGATCCACGGGTTCCTGGATATACGACCTGAGAGATGAACAACAGTCGAATGACATCTGAGAATCACTCTCACCTCCTGCGAGATGAGCTCTTTCGTGTAGTTCCCCACGGTGAGGTTCACTGTATGGTTCCTCAGGTCATTGAAGTACTCATGGGTCTCAAGACAGAACGTTGTTATGGAAACCAGGATGAAGAAGAGGGAGGCGAACGCTATGCCCTGAAACAAGACCACTGAGCAATCAATAAATCAATCAAATGGCTTTTTAAAGGTTTTTTTTATACATTAGACACCTGATCAAAGACACAAAGTACATTTAACACTATATTAGACGAAACTGTCAAAGTTGGTGAACAGAAATGTGAGTAACCAATCAGGAGCATATTTCAGTGAATACATTTTAGAAGAATACGTTTAGAAGCTGAGCAGTTTCTGTCTACAATGCATTAAGGACTGTTGTTTCTAATGAGTCAATTGTTTAAAAAAATGTTTGGTAATTTAGCAGACTCTCTGGTCCAGAGCAATTTATGGGAGCAATCAGGGTCTGTCTTGCTCAAGGACCAAACAACTGATTTTACACATCGCCGGCTTCAAGATTAGCTTTGAGTTTCTGGTAAGATGTTCTAGGTGCTGGATATCCACTAGGCAGTGTGCTGCCCCATAGGTGAAACATATTACATATTACGCACTTTGCTGAACTTGCTGAGTATATTTTAAACTGATAGAAAGATCAGACTACGACAGCATTGCTTCACTACCTTTTTCATCAAAATACTGACAAATGCCTGCTGATTTCACTTCAGTAAATGAACGTTTATCCCGTAAAGCAATTCCACGACTTAAGTGCTTTTGAGAGACTAAACACCCATCATATGATCAATTACAGCTGTAAACACACACACACATGCGTGCACACACACACACACACACACACACACAGACAAAGAGAGATTTGTTCTGGCCGTGTGAGAAAATGTGATTCCACTAGTTTGACACCTTTATTTGCGCTGCGTTTCACAGGTAGACAGCAGGTCACAGTCACACCTCACTACAGACACAAACATCCACCCTGAATCATAAAGGGACAGACAGAATCACAGACAGAGACATCCACCCTGAATCATAAAGGGACAGGCGGAAGCTGACAGACTCACAGACACAGACACCCACCCTGAATCATAAAGGGACAGACAGAATCACAGACACAGACATCCACCCTGAATCATAAAGGGACAGGCAGAAGCAGACAGACTCACAGACACAGACATCCACCCTGAATCATAAAGGGACAGACAGAATCACAGACACAGACATCCACCCTGAATCATAAAGGGACAGACAGAAGCAGACAGACTCACAGACACAGACACCCACCCTGAATCATAAAGGGACAGGTGGAAGCAGACAGACTCACAGACACAGACATCCACCCTGAATCATAAAGGGACAGGTGGAAGCAGACAGACTCACAGACACAGACATCCACCCTGAATCATAAAGGGACAGGCGGAAGCAGACAGACTCACAGACACAGACATCCACCCTGAATCATAAAGGGACAGACATAATCACAGGCACAGACATCCACCCTCAATCTTAAAGGGACAGGCAGAAGCAGACAGACTCAGCAGTGGTAGAGAGACGGAAGAGAAAAAACCCAATGCCATCACAAGCTAGTAGACAATGAAAAACAGCCAAATCATCTGATCAATTATTATCTCTATCCAACACTGTATATCAGCGCTATTCAAATCCCATCCTGGAGGGCCGAACCACTTCCTGGTTTTTGGTTCAACCTGCTAGTTGATTGCCTTCACCTGGCATGGTCTTCACTTGGCAACGTGCTACATGTTTGTATAATGTTTCTGTATAGCATGACTTAGCCTGTTCCATCCCATCTCCAGTCAAAAGGAGCACCATCCTGGAGGCGCAGGAGGGAGGAACACAGCTGAGGGAGGGAGAGGCCGAAGTGACCATGGCGACCGAAGCTTGCCGGTGTCGTGCCAAGAGACGTTGAGCACGACAGGGAGAGTGGCTGGCTTGAAAACACACACACACACACACAGGTTTACATCACCCTCCACAACACACCTGACAACCACTTAGTAGCCCTCAGATCCCACTAGCGGGCCAGATGCGTCGTTATTGCCAGCTGATCAAATCCTCTGTCAAATGGTAAACAACGACGATACCTGCATCTCTTTAATCTCTTAAATAACAGAGGATCGTGGATCAAGTCTGCTCTGCCTCAGAGTTCAAACGGGCTCGCCACGGAAAGGCACCAGGCCCACCGATCACCTGATCATACACTCCAATGTCTCGGTCAGGGCTTGTGTCAGCATTGTGTCTGTCCAAATAAATCCAAACATTGTTCTGCTGACTGATTTGTGTGTGGGAGGCATGAACGCGGACAACAGGCTCTAAGTGCCTCGGATGGCACAGGAACTGTACATATTTAACCAGCTGCCTGACAAAGAAGAGCATCTTACAGCAGCGCGGTAATCCAATCCCTCCAGGATGACAGGGTACTCTCACAGGGTCACTCCCAATCTGCATGCTATATTAGCCCATTATGCAGGCTTTTCAGCGGGGAAAGTGTCTAAAGTAGCGCACTATCCAGGAAAAACTGCCATTTGGAAGCTGACGCAGTTTACACAAGGCAATATGAGAACATCCCATTTTCAGACTTACGATTGGTCAGCCTCGGTACTGATATATGATTGGTCAGCCTCTGTACTGATATATGAATGGTCAGCCTCGGTACTGATATATGAGTGGTCAACCTCGGTACTGATATATGAGTGGAATGGCCTCGGTACTGATATATGAATGGAATGGCCTCGGTACTGATATATGAATGGAATGGCCTCGGTACTGATATATGAGTGGTCAGCCTCGGTACTGATATATGATTGGTCAGCCTCGGTACTGATATATGAATGGAATGGCCTCGGTACTGATATATGAATGGAATGGCCTCGGTACTGATATATGAGTGGTCAGCCTCGGTACTGATATATGAGTGGAATGGCCTCGGTACTGATATATGATTGGTCAGACTCTGTACTGATATATGAATGGAATGGCCTCGGTACTGATATATGAGTGGTCAGCCTCGGTACTGATATATGAGTGGAATGGCCTCGGTACTGATATATGAGTGGAATGGCCT
>JACXGJ010004544.1:0-44573 GCA_016801105.1 Esox niger
CACACACACACACACACACACACACACACACACACACACACACACACACACACACCTGGTTGACCACAGGCTTGTGTTTGGCGATGCTGATGACGTCATCTGTCTGTCTGGCATTGAAGTTTGAGAGACCGATGGCTCTGACCAGCCCCTTATCAACCAGGTTCTCCATGGCAACCCAGGTCTCCGTGTAGTGTATGTGGTCGTAACAAACACTCCCATCAGACCGTCTGGGTAGTAGCTCCGTCCCCCGCCTGGAACACACGCGGGCAGCTCAGAGGATCATTAGCACGCGGGCCTGGGTTCTAGCGCTGATGTTAGTCGAGGTGTGGTTCGGGGTGTGTTGCTCACTGGAAGGCCATGGGCCAGTGCATGAGGTAGAGGTCCAGATAGTCCAGTCCCAGATCCAGTAGACTCTTCCTGCAGGCCTCCTCCACATCGTCAGGATGATGCTGCGTATTCCATAACTTAGAGGTAATAAAGACCTCGTCGCGACGCAGGGCCTGGGCGACAGCAACACACACCACATAGTGTTCCCAATGAGCTCTGATCAAATGTCTAGTTTTCCTCATGATTATTTTATATGGGTTTTATTTTTGAGTTCCAAAAATCCCTTCAGGGACAGTAAAACTAGGACAATTTTACCAAATGGTGCCTGTCCCTATATAGAAAATGGTTCTTTTGGACTTTAAGGAGATTTAAGGTTTGATTTTTGTAGTTATGTTTAAAGAAAATACGTTTTGAATGGAAATGAATCGGCATTGTGTGTATCGGCATTGTCTTTTATGCCTATCCAGATTTATCTTGGACTGTGCATTGTCAGAATGGTCTTGGAAGCGCAGCCAAAATCATCTTGGATGCGTAGTTGGTGTGTGTGAGACAGAATTACCCCAGAAGCATGTGTGTAACTCACCTTGCCTGATCCCATCTTTACAGCCAGTGCCTCTCCCACCTCCTGCTCGTTACCATAAGCCGCAGCACAATCAATGTGTCTGTAGCCACAGTCTAGAGCAGTTAGTACTGCCCACTTCACCTGCAGAGACACACAGACACATTATGTTCACATTACTGGTTTGAGTAAGAATGAATGGACCATCTCTGTTTTCCAACCAAATGTCATGTTATGGATAGGGCCACCAATTTACTAAAATGACAGGCCCTATAGTGTCCCACCACTTTAATTAGCAAATTCCTGTTTTTCCTTTCATCATTATGACAAGAAAGCCCATCTCTTGAGACATGCAAATTGGAATAAATCATCAGGGATAAAGACTGAAAAGAACAACTCCTATTCCATTGTATTGAGTATTTCCGGACACATTTATGACAAGACATTTGCAATACAAATGAACGAGTGAACTTTAATTGCATATTCACCTGTCCAGGGGCACTTTTCCATGTGCCCAGGCCCATCAGAGGCAATTTCTGCCCAGTAGAAAGAGTCAGGAAAGCACTCATTGTTCAGTAATAAGGTTCTGAAAGGCAGGCAGTCTGGTAGGTAGACAGAAACATCCAAACACTATGAAAGGGGTGTATGAGGTGGGAAGATTGTGTCCATCTCTACAGAACTAACCATCTCTGTATGTTCCAAGTAGTACTTATTTAACCAGCTCAAGCAAGCCACGATTAGAAGTCTTATTACCGTGCTACCGATTATCACTGAATTACTTCACTTACATTGAAAACTGGGATAATGTTTTGTATACATAATACAGTTAACACCTTCTTTCTCTTGCGAGCATTTTAAATGACCTCTAAACCTACCATGCTGGACATTATGATGGCCTTCTGTATAACAACCCTACCTTGTCCCGGCACAACTGATTAAACTGACTCCAACACATTAATAAGGAAAGAAATCCCGCAACTTAACATTTTGCAAGACACACGTGTCAATTGAAATGATGCCTTTCAGGTGACTACCTCATCGAGCTGGTGAGAAGGCCAAGTGTGGAAAGCTGTCATCAAGGCAAAGTGTTGCTACTACTAAATCTAAAAGGTAAATGTATTTTAATTATTAACACTTAACTACATGATTCCATGTGTGTTATTTCATAGTTGAAATTTCTTTTCTACATTGTGGAAAATAGCAAAAATTAAGAACTACCATCGAATGAGTGGGGGTACATTTTTTAAATTAATTCTATAACTATATAAAAGTAGCTTATATATGAATACCTAATCCAGTGAGTAAAAGGCTTGCTTTATAGGAGTTCATTACTGAATAACATTTGACCTTTTCACATGCTGTAGTAGAGCATAGTACAATATCCATAATAAGCTGACTAGCCGATGGTTATGCCAATCAAATCACAATCCATCACAACATCTGTTTCACCTACATAGTCTAAATTATGTTTATTCTAGGTTATGATTGTCTAATTCCTATTTATCCTATAGAGGAAGAAATTAAGTAATAAAAAACAATAATACTATATAATAATCATCTTATTCTTTCCATGGCGGCTTCCCTCTTTGGAGAGTGAAGGTTATCTGTAGATGTGACCGAGGGCTCTCCACTGACCTTTATTACAAGCAGTATGTACACCCAAGAGGAAAAATTCAAAAACAAAACTGTTTCAGAGCATACGCAGCGTCCATGTATAGAATGTCGGTAGTGAGCTGTGAGTCGTACGTGTCAGTGTGTGAAGCTCAGGAATCATGCAGATTTTAAACAGAAAGAGGTCAAAGTCTGCAAAGATTTGTAACCCAGTTGGAAAACATCCAAAACAGACACTAAATTACCAAGGACCAGAAGGCCACAAACTATCTCATGATCTCTTTACTGTAGCTAAACAGTTAACTGTATTGTGTCAAAGCTGGTAACCTTAGTTTCTACATACATTTCTGGACTAAAATGACATACAGTATTGTGCAAATGTCATAAGACACTTGAGAAAATTGTCATTAATCTGAGCTTAATGGGGTTTAGCTGGTCTTCTTATCACTAAATAACATCAGAATAAGTACAAATAAAATATACAATAAACTGAAAAAAAGTGCTGTACATAACTGATATGTTCTGAGATGGCACAAAGAAAGGTCCAACAAACTTGAAGAAAGGGAAAGACAGTGGAAGCGCAAAAGCTTTATCTGATGAGCAGTATCCCAAGGTAATTTTCTAGAGCAGTGTTTCTCAACCCTGCTCCTGGGCGCCCTCTGCCCAGAATGTTTTAGATCTCTCCCTGCTCTGTCACACCTGATTCAAATGATCAGCTCATTATCAAGTCCTTCATGAGCTACTACATCAGGTATGTTTGGGCAGGGAGAGATCTGAAACATGCAGGGCAGGGGGGGCGTCCAGGAACAGGGTGTGTTGCAGTGAATAGAACATCAAGGCAGAACAGCCACAATCAGAAGAATAAAGTATGAGACAGACCATAAGGCATGGAATGAAATCCAGAGGAAGAACGCTGTATAGTGATCAGTACAAATGAAACATTTCTGCAACACAAAGTCTCCAGTGTCAGAAGAAGAGTTGGTGAGAAGTACATCAATGCCTACGAAGCCTTCTCTGATGCACAGTGACAGCTTTGTCAGGGTCTGGGTAGGGTACATTTCAGACAACACTAGGCGAACTGATCTAAATCAATGAAATAATAAACTGAGAAATATATACAGATTTTGATTGACTTTAATGTAATGTAACAATATCTCTTGGTCTTGAATTATGTAAATTAGACCAAACCAACTTTTATTCACATATTTAGGCTATGCCAACTTAAAATATTGAAACAGGTTTTGACTTTGACAATATAAATGAGCATACATTTGCATAATTAATATTAACAAACCCTAAAATTGTAACTTGTGCACCATTCAAGCCAGAGACCAAACTGATGCATGTTTTTGCTATCCCAACAAGTATATTGACTATGATCACATTTTCTATAGATCCACATAATTAGCATTACTGTTTGTAAATAAAGGAACTGTAATACATGAAAACACAGCGGGTGCCACTCTGCTGTGAAGATTAGGGATGCCAGCTCTACATGGCTCAATTGGTTTATTCAAGAGTGACATTGTGTGGAGAGTAAAGGGATCGCAGAAAAGAAATATGCATTCCTGTATTTCTGGTCACCAGTGGTAGTGGCCCTGCAAAGCCAAAAAGGGTTCCTGAAAATTGTGTACCAGGTCATGTGACATTTCCTACCCTTGTAAAAAAGCCTGTCACTTTCAAATGTGAAATTTCATGGCTGGCTGACTGACTGTGTGATCGCTATTCCACTCAGATCACAGAACATAAATTCAACTGACTTGGGATGTTGGAGCTCCAGCATGCATCTTGAAAACATTAAAAAATACAACTGCTCATGTATTAAATTCTTTAACAGATATTTAAATCTTTGAGGGAAATGGTAGTTGGAGACATGTGGTGAGCAGGCTGGTTAACCCTTCAACCCAATTGTAGGGAGTTCTATGAATACATGTGGAAACAAGACAAGTTACCAAACTATAGACGAGGTCTTGCTTTAGCTCCCATTGAATATACATAAGCACACAGCATTAGCACCCACATATTGCAACCTTAGAGCGACTGGTAGAGAACTTCGTACGATTGAGAACCAAGTGACTAACAAGAACAAAATCATTAACATCATAAACAGTCATTTAGTGAGATTTTATTTTCAACAACATTTTCAAACTTTTCATACATTATATGCTACTATTCATAAAAAAATGAAGTCACTAGCAATTTTTTTTTTAAATTTTTCATTCTTAGTCTAGGATAGACTCCCACCACTAAAGCCGGTCACATAAGGTTGTCATAATAAACTCAGAATGAGGCCACTCCACCCCCCCCCCCACCCATTCCCTCTCCCCACATCAGTCAACCAATCACCTTTAATTCACCTCCATCCACAGCCCCCCTCCCATCCAAACCAGGCCACTACATGCTTTCTCCACCAAAGGAATCATCATACAAAAAGAAACACATGAAAGAAGCAGTCATAAAAATGGTCAATGGGGTTTGAGTGTTTGTACAGGTGTGAAAGAGCAGGCCACCATTTGGCCCCCGTCTGTCTGTCCATCTGTCTATCCATACAGGTCGTCATCGTTATCCTCGTTAAACACTGGGCCCCCACCAGTTCCCCCAGTACCTTGGCTGGGACCGCTGCCCCCTGCAGCACTGGATGGAAACCTGACAGAGAGACAACAACCATTATAAACTGGGCAGATCAAGCCATGGATGCCCATCTGACAGATTCTGCATTATGAGTGTATATCACAGCAATAACAAAATAGGCAATAAAACACACCTATGGATTTGTGGTAAGATAGCCAATATACAATGTCTAAAAGCTTTACCCAAGCACTCTGCATTACATCATTGCATCAAACACACATAATGAGGTACAGTGTACTGAACATACATCACACGACTATAAGACTTAATGCACACTAAATAGTAACTAGCCTTATACTGCCACTGCACAAAACATTATAAATCTAGCAAGTTTGTCATTTCATTTTAATGCTCAGAGAATGTTGTTAACAACCATGAACCATTGCAAAAGGCACACAATTCATTTTTAACACATCCCAATGTAGTATCACAGTCCCCATTCAAGTTCTGCCATCTAATCTGCTGATGTATCCATATAACCAACAACATGAACCACTGCAGCTTGTAAAACACTGCCTATGCACAGAGTAAAAACAGAGGTGCAATGCAGACCCCACAGACCAGGGTTTGGGGTTTCTGTAAGAGCTGTGCTAGTTAATGTCACCTCACCTGCAAATGGAAAGGGCTTTCAATGAGAGAAGTCATTTTTGCACATGTGAATATTAAAAAGTGTTTGACATAGACCTTAAGAGTCGATATCAGGACAGAAATGCAGAGCATACCTGAAGCTGCCAAATCCTCTGCTCTGCTGCAGAGTCTGGGCAAACATCTCATATTTGCGAATGTCATTGTCACTGACAGAGCGGCGGGCGAATCGCATGGCCTCCTCAAAGTGGACCTTTGTGATCTCTGGAACAGGGTCATCCTCCTCCACCTCCTGGAGGCGAGAATAAATGGAGGAGATTAACTGGAGGAAAAGCAGTCAAAAATTGAGTAATGACATGTGAGCGAGGTACGCGAACGGACCATAGCAGAGGGATTTATCTGCCTCTCCCGCTCTCTGCGAATTTCGTTCTCGATGCACTCTCTGATCGCCAGCTTACAGGCCCGCTGGCAGATCTCTGTAAGGTCAGCACCTGAGAAACCATTGGTCATCTTAGCCAGGAAGTCCAGATCAACATCCTATAGGACCGGAGAGGAAACAGGGTTTAACAAATCATCAAGGCAATAGACAGATCTACAGGACCTGAAACATGATCTGTATTGACGCGAGACATAATCCCGTTTCTAGAAATGCATCATCAGCCCTTGCTACATCAACATGATTACAGCATGATAATGGGCAGTGTGGGCGGTACCTTGCTAATGGGGCTCTTGCGTAGATTAGCCTTGAGAATATTGATCCGGCTCTTCTCGTCAGGCAGTGGGATGTATATGAGCTGGTCCAGACGGCCGGGTCGGAGGATGGCCGGGTCGATGATGTCCGGGCGATTGGTGGCTCCGATGATGAAGACGTTCTTCTTGCTGGACATGCCGTCCATCTCCGTCAGGATCTGGTTGATGACACGGTCGGCTGCTCCGCCCCCATCTCCAACGTTTCCACCTCGGGCCTTCGCTATGGAGTCTAGCTCATCAAAGAACAACACGCAGGGGGCTGCCTGGCGAGCCTGCAAACACAAATACCCAGAACATTAGAGACCAGACACTATTGGAAAGGGCATGCTGACAGACCACCGGGGTTACAGTATCCAGAGGAATAGCTCAGTCCTACAGTATTCTGTGTATGATGGTCACAGGATTCATCTGGCCAGAAGTTGTAGAGCTCAAGAAGAAACTGCATTTCAGTACAGTATATTATAGTATTAAATTGGTCCTTGGTTCTGCATTAATTCAGTCTAAAGGTGTTATTTTTGTGTGCTGTTTAGGAGTTACCACAAGACACCAACACATACCTTGTCAAAGATCTCCCTGACATTCGCCTCCGACTCGCCAAACCACATGGTGAGGAGCTCAGGTCCTTTGATGGAGATGAAGTTGGCCTGGCACTCGTTAGCAATGGCCTTGGCCAGCAGGGTCTTACCACAGCCCGGGGGCCCGTAGAACAACACTCCCTTAGATGGAGTCATGCCAAACTTCAGGAACTTATCTGGGTGCTCCACTGGGTACTACAGGAAAAAGAGATGGTTAGGGGTGTAAGTGAGAGAGTGAGAGAGTGAGAGAGTGAGAGAATCATACCTGCACAAGCTCCTGCAGCTCCCTCTTGACATCCTCCAGTCCTCCGATGTCCCCCCAGGTGATGTTAGGAACCTCCACCACGGTCTCCCTCAGGGCTGATGGGTTACTCTGACTCAGAGCCCACTGACACACAAACATGTTGAGTATCAGTTAATTCACTAAGCCAAGACAATACGGCCAAAATGGAGCACAACACAGTACACATGACAATATCTATAAAACATTAAATATCCAGTAGTTCTTAGTGAACAGACATTACCCAGAAATTACAGGAAAAAAAGAACTTTTTGAAACAAAGAAAAAAAACATAACTGCTCTGTAAATCAAGACTGGTTTCTAGTCAAATGGGACACAAAACCCGGGCCTGGTTTATTCAGGGCTGTGATATGGGCAAAGTCACCTCTAGGTAGCGAGGTAGTTTACACTCTGGGGGGGGGGTTGTTCTTACCCTAAAGTCATCCATGGTCACAGCCAGGGAGTTCATGACCTCAGCATCGATGGTCTCATCCTCCAGGTCGATGAGGTCCATCTTCTTCCGGATGGCCTGGAGAGCAGCCTCAGAGCACAAGGCTGCAAGGTCAGCCCCCACATGACCGTGGGTCTCATTTGCCACCTGGAGAGACAAAGACAGTTAGCAGGTGCCAAGCTACGCAGCATGTTCAAGGGATGTGGAAGGTGTCTGTCCAGTGAACTGCCCACCTGCTCCAGGTCAACATCATCATTCAGTTTCATGTTTTTGGTGTGGATCTGCAGGATCTCCAATCTGCCCGTAGCATCAGGGATTCCAATGTCCACCTCTCGGTCAAAGCGGCCTGGACATAGACACGCACGTTACTGCAACCAACACACGACATCAACACAACGTCGGTAACCCGTGGTTACAAAGTGCACATACCAAATCTCCTAAGCGCAGCATCTATGCTGTTAGGTCTGTTGGTGGCGGCCATGACAATGACGTGAGCCCTCTGCTTCAGCCCGTCCATCAGGGTCAACAGCTGAGATACAATGCGCCTCTCCACTTCTCCATGGGTCTACGAACACACACCAAGGTTAATAGTACGGCAGGATACGCAAACGCACCAGCTTCCACAGCATTCTGCCATGTTTAAGCACCTATTGGTCCAGCCCTTTATGATGGGATGTTTCCAGTGCATTTGCATTCCATTTTGATTCTCCAGTTTTGCCTACTAATCGCCCCTCCTCACCTTCTCTCTCTTTGGGGCGATGGCATCCAATTCATCAATGAAAATGATGGCTGGAGAGTTCTTCTCAGCCTCCTCAAAGGCCTTCCTCAGGTTGCTCTCACTCTCTCCTGCCAGCTTACTCATGATCTCAGGACCTAGACACACACACGAAGACAAAGCTCATAGAGTCACATGACAAAAGCTACCAGGAAATTTCAGGACAAGAGTGGGACAATGGATGGTGATGCCCTGACAGGTAAAAGGCAATGGTTACACCTCTCACCATTGATGAGGAAGAAGAATGCTCCGGTCTCATTAGCAACAGCTCTGGCAATCAGGGTCTTTCCTGTACCCGGGGGTCCGTACAGCAGGATACCACGAGGAGGCTGGAGAAAACATCAGGTCAGTGTTTTTGACAATGTTTCCAATGGTAGAAAATGCATTATATCATCTGTAAGTCAATTAAATTATTTGACTTTTAAAGCCTAGTAAGCATGTTTCAAACTTCAGAATGTTCACCAGAGTGCGGAGTGACAGAAGGCCTTGAAGATGGAGAGCTGTGTGTGCACGCATGTGTTACCTTGACTCCAATGGCTTTGAACAGTGCAGGGTGTCTGAGCGGCAGTTCCACCATCTCCTTGATCTGAGCCAGCTGCTTCCTCACTCCTCCAATATCGTCATAGCCCACCTCATTCAGGGACTCCTCCTCGTCCTACACACAGGAAACACATAAGTCAGCTTGAGGTCTGAAGGCAGAGCACCGTGGCAAAAATAAAACAGAAGCTGGGGGAAAAACCTCTCTCCTGATGGGCTCCCCCTCGCAGTGGATGACTGTATCCGGGGCAACAATGCAGTAGGGGTTGGGATCCGTCTCCACCACTTTGAACTCCACCGCACGCATACCCCCCCGAACCAGGAAGATGTCACCTACACAACATGACACATTCAAATACAGAAAACCCCTCTTTTTTAACTATATGATTGTCGATGGTGGTGTACCGACCCTTGCGAATGGGCCTGTAGGCCTCTAGGAAATAGGGTTTGAGGTAGACCTCAAACAGGTTCCCAGTGATCCCCTCAACGGTGTCATCAATAGGCAGAACATGGATCCTTTTCCCGTACTTAACATCAGGACACGGCTGGATACTGTAGTAGAAGGAAGGAGAAAAACATCCCAAATCTCAATTTGTTTTGGGCATATCATGTACACAAACCAGCATGGTTTGGTGGGCATGTACCTGATGACATCCCCCAGACGGACACGAAGGTTGTTGCGGACCACGCGGTTCATGCGGACCTTCTCATCAGAGCAGGTATCGTCAGAGAGGACAATACACACGGACTCCCTCCTCTTCTTCCCCTTCATCAGCACTGTGTCACCACGGAACAGCTGCAACTCATCCATCTTTGCCTATAAACAGCATGAACACCATGCATCAAAATAAGTGTATTTAAAGAGCAGAACCTGGACAAGGTTTCCTGATCTAAGATCGTTTTACCAATTCATCTTTTATACAACTTAGACTGTAACCACCAGCGCTGAGCTAAAAATCTTACCATGGTAGTTGACTTTTTTCACAATAATAACAAATCCGTTCTAAACCTATTACCACCAATGGCTGGAAAATGAGCAGGCTCACTAATATTAACACATGCAATGAAAAGAAAGCATACATAAAACAAGGCTATATTGAGGGGGAAAATACAGACAAAAGTAATAGAATTAACAATAGCCAAGAAAAACCCATACATGTGTACATTGTAATGCAGCTATCGCAGATCATTTAAAGAATGACGACAATATTTGGTTGTTGATCACATTCGCATAGCTGTTAACTTCGGATTTCAAGCTTACTTTCCGGTGACATCAATATCCTTCATTTATTATTAAGAGTTCTTGTGTAAAGGGCAAAAAAAGATTATACTGACTCAAGACATCCATCTAACCCAAAATAGACCGCACACTGACTTCCAATAGGAAGCTGGTAAAACAGAGTGGGAAAAACATAGGAAGAACTTAGGAAGAAGTTTTATACATCGCAAGAGTCTATCAGTGTTTTAGAGTTTATTTGCATAGAGAACACACTATCCCAACGAGAGAAGTTGCAACCAGATTATTCTAGATGAATAAATCTGATGCATTGGTCCCATGTTTTACCCATTACAACATTTCTCTGTTTTAAGGCGTCCAAGGCAGACAGTAAAATAAGCATTTTCAAGTGTAAATTCATTAACAGTAGAAGGGATTGACTACATGAAAAAAGGGATTATTTTATTAATACAAATATGGTTATTTTTCATTTATATACATCTAATTATATATTCATCCTACCCTAAAAGATAGTTGTTGGGTGGAGGGGGTTGGAAAACAGATTTAACAACAAAGATTATTATAAAGAACAACACATACATGGAAATTCTACACAAGCATTAGAATATCAAACTACTTATATGCTAGGTTGACTATGTAAACTCTGGGTCTGAAAATGTGTAGACAGCAAGTATATAAGTCTCTTGTCACCATTTAGACTTACCTGAGAGAGGGAGACCACACTGTTGTCCTCATTTATGGATTCATCGACAATCAATCTGTTAGGTCTGGTTTTCTGCTTCAGAATCGCAGTGGAAAGATCATCATTTTTGGATCTAAGAAATAAACAAAATAATAAATTAAAAACAGAAAAATGCAATTTGTTGTAATTACATTTTTTGGGCGAGTCCATAAATACTATCACTGTTTTATTCTGAATATTGAAATGGCAACGTCACTAGCTAGCAAACGTTGCTAGCTTATCATGCATGTTAGCTAGCTAACTAGCGTGATGAATGAAGAATAAACCACCAAGCAAATTAAGATCGCACCATCACTTGATTTGGCCAGCTTGCAGACTTGATACTTGTGTCATAATCAACTAAGCTTAGTTAGCGTAACTTTGCTCTTTAATTTAGCTAGTTCCGTACCTAATGTTCATTCAGCCCAGTTAATATTGGCTAGTAAGCTAGCCCAGTAGCAGTAGATGACACAGCAAAAGGACAACTTTCGGGAACCCCAACCACGCAAACTAGTTAGCCACAGAATGTCTATTAAAACCATCATAAACACATATGTACCAAAGCAACTTGGGTACCTGTTACATATCTGCATTGGATACCAGTATACAGTGGGAAGCTAACTAACATTTAAAATAACACTATCCTAAGGTGTCCAAACGGTCTTAACACTCAATTATGTTTATTGCGTACTGTAGGTTGATAACGTTGAGCTAGCATGTGTTAGCCCTCTAGCTAGCATTAGCTTAGCTAATGCCCTGTAACATCGCTAGTGACAAGGCCGGCATTTTTAACCAGCTTTGACAGTTCGCTTGAAGCCAACAAGCCATCCCCAGTCAAACACTAAGTAACACAATGGGTCTAAATTAACTACCTGACAAACCCCCGATTACTTTACTATGTGACAACGCAAATGCCATTTTATAAGTAAGGTATTTGCAATTTCCTGTATCTAATTAATCACCATGGGTCACTTGATGAGCTTCACAAGCATACAGGCCAGCTAGTTCCAGGCTAGGCAGCGGTGCCGGTATTATTAGGCCCAAGTACCTAGCTAGCTATGTTAGCATTATCGAGCTAATTAATTAGGCTAGTTGGCTTACACAATAATTTGTAAAGAGTTTGACTGGCCCCTGTTGGGACGTTGGTTAGTAACCAGTTATTGTAACTAAATAAGTTAATTCTTACATAACAATAGCATTAGTAAGGAGGCATTAAATCAATCCAGTATCATTACGTTACCAAAGCTGAGGTAAAATACCCGAGTTGAATAGCTAATTTGATTGTGAAAGTACACATACGTTGGCTATTTAGTTAGATTACAACAGATGTGTACTTACTCTCCTCCCGAGGCCATGGTACTCCTCTAAGTTGAATGTGAATAAATTAAAAAAGAATCTAGCTACAAATATTTGCAAAGTAACTTCACACAATTCGTTTCAGTCCCTATCCCGTTCTCGAGCTCAGCCTGAAAGACGAAGCTCGCACTCAAAGAGACGCAGAAATGGTCACGCCTACTGTGTACGACAACCCAATCATATAATCGTTTTTAACGCTTTCTAGAATGTTTTCATTTTCTGGGCCTATTGGATTCACCGTCCTTGGGGCGGATGTGTGGCCAGACCTATTGGCTTAGACACCTGTCATTAAACCGTTATGTTCCAATTGGATTGCACCGCGTTGAGTTGAGGCCCAGTGTTGACCGAAGACAAGGGTACACTCGATTTGTTCAAACCAGTAATGTGCTGCATAGTAGACACGTTTTCTAATCCACTGACATTGAAATATACATTGAAGCATTTTATATTGAGGGGGTATGGTATAGGGCCAATATACCACAGCTAAGAGCTGTTCTTAGGCATGGTTAATCATGCCTTGTAACTTAAGTACAGCCAAATGTATTGGTACTATACAATATGAATCCTCTAAACCTAATCTTATTTGTTTAGGCAGTGGTCTACCTAATGGCAAAGGTCTACCTACTGAGATCATAGTGTAGCCAGTAAAGCTTCATTATCACATTAACACTGAACCGAAAACAATAACAGCCACAGTAGGGATAAATCAGTTTTATGCTGATGATTGAATAAGCAATCAGTTTGAACAGTAAAAATACAAACAACATTTTCAGGAATGGAGCAGCACAGTATCATATTAATGACACCACAATCTACTGACACATAGCATAAAACAGAGCAAATTCTCATCTGGGCATCAGAGGTAGAGTCAAAACTCCACTTCCTAACAGTACTATAATGAGAGACCCTAGTGGTGCTGAGTTTTGGTGAATTCCTCCATTCTACTTTGGAGGTCGGCTGGGTCAAGGAAGGGGCCAGTCTGTGGTTCCAACAGGTACATAGGAACCCCTCTGTAAAGAGAGGCCGCAGAGAAAATATTAGGATATTTCAAATTACACCTCAATCATATTCTCAAAAAAAAAATTCTGGTGAGCATCTGTAGTAAACTTGTGACCACAGATGTCATCTTACTGTAACAAAGGAGGAGAGTGGGATCTTTGGTTCTCCTCCCAACAGGCTACCGCCTCCGGTCTCCTCCCCAGTCTCCACAGCACCTCGGTCAGCCATAGCCCAGCACTAGCACACCCTAGAGACAGACACGTAATAAATCAGAGCGCCTGGATTTCATCATGCCTTATTCCTACAGATATTCGTCTGCAGACTATTTAACCTTCGGATTACCTGATGCTGTCTGCAGACTGAGCTGCAGGTCTCTCAGGGCTTCCCTCTTCTGGTCTCTGTGAATGAAGCTTATTCCTCTGCCTGCCAGGGCCAGCCCCTTCAGCCTCTGCAGGTTCCTGACCCCTGGCCCCTGCTTCACACAGCCTGCAACACAACACCAACACAAACCGACTCACATCACGACCACCACCTACTACTACTACGTTATAACATGGTAATGTGTGATACTGATATACATAACCCCAGTTGATGCGGGTCAACAGAGAAACACTCCAAACTCACCTGTCCGTATAAAACACACCTTCATTAGCACGCTCAGGCACCTGAAATACAACACACGGCGTCAGAACTTAAACACGCAACACTCACACCCGTTTCACTGGATTTGGGAGGACTTTTCTGGGATCACAATGTATTCCTACGAAAAAATCCTATTCTCTCTAAACCCTGACACTTAATGCCTAACCTTGACCTAATTAGAATCATAACCCTACACAACACACAACACAAGGTCACCAAAGTCTATTATGATGACATTGGTTGATGGGATTCTACCAGGAAGTATTTGTTGTCACTCAACAAGAGGCAGTTCTGCATGTCTGAACTTTCATTTTAAATTAGAATGTAAATGGTGGTTTTAAGCTTGTCTTTTCAATCAATTATGATCCACTGGATCATGTTATGAGTATAGATCGCATTTAATCCTTATGGCCGTTAAGCCAAAAGTCTTGCCTTGGGCTATATATTAAATTGTCTATTTTTGCTGTGGTTAGCTGCAATAGCTGACTCCTTTTGAAAGCAGTCACATAGAGTAGAATGACCCCAGCCTAAACAGTAAATCCTTTGTTTAATCATACACTTTATCTAACCCACTCTTTATGGTTGTCAAGGTTGAGCCACAATTTTGGAGATCGGGGTTTCTGTGAAATATACGGTTACTTCCACCCCACAGCATGTGACCACCACCAGGTCACAGATTATTTCAGGATTCACCTTTTGGAATCCACTCCCACCTCTTCCACTGTGTCTCAAATTAACTAGATTGACAGAATATTCTCCCTTTATTGTGATTAAGTGGAAAGGGTGCAACACCCTCCTAAAGGGTGTCACTTTAAATAATAATTCAGTAAGGCCTTAAACACGCCTTAGTAGACAGTAGATGTTGCGTCCTCTTCACAACATTGGTGAGGCCAATGGTCCGTGACAAGTGCTTGTTTACGTGAACGCAGAGGATCTTCAAACTGCAGACCTCAGCAGGATTTGTAGTCCTGCAACCTGCGTTAAGAGTCTGGGACTCGTGTTAAACACATTTAAACTTGAGTTTGTATTTCTTGGCGGGATGTAAATAGATTTAAGGAACTTTTATTCGCATATCTTGTATGTCACATCCCTCGCATTACCTTAGGCTGACAATGAATGATACAGAGCAGACTTTCAGCAGGATCTGGCTATCTTTGTTCATCCTGGATCTTCACTGAGGATATATCTGAATTGATTTAGGGAGGAACTTAACCATCCACAAATGTCCTACTGAAACGTGATTACTGATATACATTCTTTATCGTTAGTTGAGTTTTGGGTGTATTTATTTTTGAACATGTTCCAGTCCATATTTTTAAAGCAGTCCCATTGACCTTTGTGTAGATGGCTCCATCTTGAGTTGAACAGGGGGACGTGATCCGAATAGCTGAATGGGGCTCAGAGACAATGACTCTGCATGCATTATAACTCTTTGGGTACACATTATCTAGAGGACTGTTCCCAGTGGGGGAACATGAGAGAGTTTGGTTATGTGTTTTTACCCATATTTTACCAAATCTGCTCCCCGATTTTGTGATGTCCAAACCGGGACTATAGCATTGCCTTGTCGCAACAACTCTGAGACGAGTTTCTTTCCGTTACAACTTGCCAAACCATTGTAAGCCTTATCACACGCTTGCTCAACTAGGAAATTAGATACATATGTGCAGAAAAGAACACATTTCCCAATCAACAACCACTTGCTTTACAGTATCAAATTATGAAACTATTCAGGCCTTTAAATACTATTAATAAAACTCACCGCGTGTAGTAGCTGAAGTGTGATGGTACTGAAACCCACCGGTTGGGGTAATGTGTCATGGTAATGAAACTCACCGCGTGTAGAGGGAGACAGCCTGCTTCCAGTTCTTAAGGTGGGAGTAGCAGTGGGCCTGGAGGAGGTATGCAGCCCCACACCACAGCACAAACCCCAGGCGGTCTGCAGAGTTATTCCCAGATTCCTCCATTGGCTCCTCCAAGGGTTCCTCTAGCAATAGCCTCTCTGGGAGCAGATCTACAGTCTTACTGACGACCTCCTCACAGAGCACCAGGCAGTCGTCAGACCGCTGGGCCATCAGCAGGGAGGTGCCCGTCTCCAGGTAGAGCTCGGGTAACCTGGGTAGGGAAGGGGCCTCGGCGATCACTTGAGACATCTGCTGGTCTGACTGAAGAGCAGCCAGGAGGTCCAGGTAGTGTTCTACTCCCTCTGACACACTGCAACACAAATACACAACCATGGAATACACCACAGACTGGAACGCAATTCGATGAGGTATGCCAGTATGGAATTGATATCAGCCGGGGAACCTGCCTTCCATGGAGGACACACTTCTGAGCCAGAGAATGTAGTACACTGAGGGCGGAGGGGACTGAGAGCAGACTGGACAGGGATTGGCTGGGAAGCAGAGAGGCAGGGCCTATGAGAAGGCCTGAGGCAACAGTAGGCTGGGAGACCGGTGGTAGCATCAGAACCTGGTTCAAAGAAAAGACCCATGACACATCAGTTATATATTTCCTTTCCAGAAATGAATTAATATTGACAGAAAGTATCACTTAGGGCAGGCTCTCAGAAGGCTCTGGTTTATTTTAAAAGGCAGGTATCAGCTACTCCTACCCCATGCTGGGAAGTACTTGACCAATTTGCACTGGTCACTCAGGACTCCTTACAACAGCCAGTATGGTGACAAATATGAACAATGGTCACAGTGACACAGATAGCATAGCGGGAGTTAGAGTGATAGGTCAGTAAATGAAAGGTCTTTGGTTTCCAAGACAATAAGGTAAACAATCATTGTGCTCTTGAGCAAGGCACCCAACTAATTAAACCTGTAAGTTGTTGAGAAGAGAAAGTTCGTGCCACATGCCTACAATATGAATTAAAAAAACATACATTAACCGGTATTATCCGTATGAATCCCATAATAAATGATAATGTACTTTGTTGGACAAAATAACTGAACCGCTAAACCGTTCAGTGTATTAATACAAGTGTTACAAGCATTGTTTTGAACTGACTAGTTGTTGCCTATCAATTTCTGTTAGTTATCTTGCTTTTCTCTGCTCTGTCTCACATGCACTATATATCAGTCCTAAAAAAAAATATTATTCAAAGCTATGACATTCTAAAGCCTTCCGTTCAGAAATAAACACCCCTTAGAAAATGTTACATGGATACACGGACCTCCTTGTGTGTGTGTGTGTGTGACTCACTGAGTGAAGTAGACGCAGAGCCTGGATCTCTGCTTGTGTGTTTCCCAGCTGCCTGTAGACCAGGACACTCTGCTGCAGTGCGGACACACATCTCACATCGGTCTCCAGGGCCTTCCTGTAACGCTGCAAAGCACTATGGGGATGACCCTACACATAGACAAACATGGTACTTGTCATATCTCTCTCACGCATCTGAAAAGCTTGTGAGGCGCGTGTTCGTTTGTGTATACCATGCTACTGAGGCAGAGGCCTGTGAGAGTGTGTGTCTGGGCGAGCAGGTCTCTGGGGGTCAATGGGGAGGGGTCTCTATGAAGAACGGTCAGGGCCTCTGACCACCGCCCCTCACACAACAGCTCACCACCTAGACAGGTAAGGAGAGGTTAAGGGTTAATCTCTCTACTGCTCTACCCATGACAGCTAAGAGTTACCTCTCTATTGTGGACAGGCAGTGGTTAAGCTATTGGGGAGCTGTGAAAGGTTCAGACCCTGAGCGATAACAGTGCAGGCGTGAAGAAGCTCCTTCAGCTCCCTGGGGTGTATTACTAATGCTGGTCTGGCTGCACTCGTCTCCAGACCCTCCTCTCCTGCCTTCCTTGTGTCATCCCTCTCATCCAGACCCAGTCCCTCAGAAAGAGACAGCAGCTCTCCCTGCAGATCGAGGGAACCAGAAAAACATGAATATTTCTGATGGCATGTCACTGTATAACAGTCAAATAACTGTTGTCGTTTCATGACTTTGATTCAGATTATTTCATTACGATGTAATAGTACTGTTTCAACCGAAGAGAAATCCAGTTATTTGCAAGGCAGGAACGCATGTTGATATGACCAACGAAGGAACTGAGTGACCGACTGTTCTTAAGCTAGCTGCTAATATACATTCGCAGGACATCTGCCACAGGTATCTTGCGTCCTTTCAGTCCATCCTTAGAGCATGTCTCCCTAGGCCTTGAGTGAAATACCAACTGAAAATGTGGGGCAGTATACCAAACATCCTCTATGATCCACTGAAACATGGTAATAGTACACAATGGTCTAATGTACCATCTTTGTTGGCGTTGCGGACACACTTTTCTGTCGTTTTGTCGAGACATATTTTAATGACAATACCACCTTCTCTGAACACCCAAGTTCATCGCGGTTGTACAAAAGCGGCAATAGTTGTCAATGTATTTCCGCGCTGGTAGAAAATGTAAAGTCGCCGGACTGCCTCCTTGCGGATGTACCTTTTAAATATCCGTTTAGACATGAGGTACGCAGTGGAATGTTAGCAATGCCACTTGCGTAGCATTCGCGTACATACACTTACAAAACTGGAGGATATCGAGGCACTTACTTATTCCTCTGCCTGCCAGGGCCTTGACGTACATTTGAAAATGGCTGCTGGGTTTTCCAAACTTCATTATTTTGAATAATGAGAAAATGTTGAGGAGTGACATGAAATTCCTGGATTTGAGTTATGTTTCCCCCCCACTCTAGCTGACTATACCTGCAGCTCCAGAATGTGGCCCAATCTGACAGTAGACAGCCAGAAGGCCCATTGCACACAGAGCAGCTGCAGAATTGAAGAACGCAGAGAAGACCTGGAACCCAGAGACTCCAGAACCATACGCCAGAACACTGGGGGTTTGGAGGAAGGTGGACGATCACAACCTTCAGCCACCAGAGCTGCACAAAGGACAGAAGATTAAGCAATAACGTTTTCCACTAAATGTAATAATTAATTACTTTAACAAATGTTTATTCAGTTGACTAGTGATTATTAACTTTTTGTCAATAATTAAATAATGTCAACCGATCATGGAATAACGTACCAAAGTAGATTTTTCAATATGATGCACAATAAACCACCCACTTGCATTTACAACAAAAACGAATTAACTATGTCATGAAATTGTGCCTAGAATTTGTGCTCTGGTGTGATATCATAAACAACGCCATTATAAAGGTTTAATTAATTTCAAATAGACAAGCCAACAATTTTCACTCAATACTAGACAGTTGTGTAGTTAAATTAGAAATAAAAGTATTTCATGTCTATTACCATACCTCTCTCCAGGCTATGTGTGAGGAGAACCGCTGCCTCAGGGAGTTTTGTTTGACTTAAGGAGAACATACAGAAATTATACACCACTGCCAACTCCAACTGGACACGGTCATGCACCGCAGGCACACCTGAAGGGGAGGGGGTTGTGTGCAGCGATTTAGAGCACGGAATATGGAGTGGATGAAAACAAAGAGGTGACGGGATGATGAGGAAAGAAGAAAGAAGAATTTAAAGGTGGATCAACAAATATCATAGTCAACGATTATTAGCAACAGTACTGTAGATTAGTGCACCTTGTATTAACTGCAGTAGTTTGAGACTCGACTCATGGCACGATTTTAGTAGTAGCAGGCCCTGTTCACGAGTAACAAAGTCTCCTTTGTCATTGTGTTGCTGAAACGACAAGTTCTGTTGATAGAGATGCTGAGGGCAGCTGGATATCATTCAACTTGGCGAACAAGCTATAGACTGTAGCTTGCTAGAACTCAGCAAACTCACCTTCCATTTGTTTACGATAGCGTTATTTTCTTCAGTCCATCGTTTCAGCAAACATGTATCCGATTCGTAAGACATCACTGCCATAAAATCCTATACACATTATGAAGAATACAACTACAAACACTGGTGTTCCTTCAATGTTTTTAATTGTTTCGATTTTCCCTCTCTGTAGCAGTCAAAGAAAAAGCAAGAGTCTGGTCGTTACAAAATGTCCTAACAGAGTCCATGGCACTCTACCGCCGCCTACAGTATAAACACGTGTTACTGACGAAACTCCGACGGTGACTTGTGCAGAATGTCTAGGCTTCAGGTTTGGGACAGTTATGAGTTGAAAGATGCAATTCATGGTCCATTGTTAACACATACATACACACACACACACACACACACATTGTAAAGCAGTTCAAAACCTAAACTGTACAGAAGCTGACCCTTCTAAGTGTATGAAGGCTGCCAGCTGTCTTCCCAAGGTCACTCCTTCCCAAGGTCACTACTCATCATGTCTCCCCCCATGCAGATCAGCTTTCTTTCTTCTCTTCCCATTTCTAATCCATCTTCTTTCATCTTCCTAATTTCTATCGCTTTCCCACTCGTTCTGTTCGGACTTTCCACTTCCCCTATTTTCCCAAAACATCAAAATGACATCCCAAGTATTGAGAATTCACTGCTGCCTACAACCTTCCATTCAAGCATAAATAGTCTCATATATTTTGCCTAATCAATTAATATAGTTTGTGTCAAAGAATCCACACGAGACTATGATTTATTTGACTATTTGTATTGGATGGTGGCATATACCGAGGTATTGCAGGGTGAGGCCCGCCCACAGCGGCAAAGTAATGGCCGGGTCAGATTTAGAATCTCATTCTGCGGATGCTGATGACCGTTTACCGCTACATTTGTAATGGGTAACACATGTTCAAAAATCTTCTCGCTCTGACCTCCCCGCCGGCTTGTCCTAAAGAGATCGGATCAATAGGCACTAGCTATTGATACAGCAGCCTTCTCAGACAGATTCTTCCAAATCAGCTGACTCTTACAAGGAGAGCACTAAAATAGCAAGTATGTGTGTGCATGCAGTACTTTGCTCAGTCATCTGCACTGATTTTTTTAAGAACCTGATTCATTGAAATGGATTGTTCTAGTCCCATATATTGCTCTTAGAGACGGGATATAATTTTACATAAACTATAGTATAATTGGATTACAGATTGTGACATGAAAACTCTTATGTTGTGTAAAGCTGAGTGTTCCGTCGAGAGTGTGTATGTGTGTCTGTATACGTGTGTGTGTTGGGGGAGACATGGGGTGGTTGGTAGAGCGCAGTTTTCTGCTGATATGCGATGTGATAGTCGCTGCAGTGAGTCTGCAGATACACTTAAACCACCTGGGAAACACACTAGCGACACAGACACGTGAAACTTTCAAACTCGTCCTAACACAACACATCTGAAACTAAATTATATATTAAATATATCGTTTCTTCTTCTACTGAACATGGCACTGTGGAAATATTTTCTAAGAAAAACGGAACCCTAAATGCCGTCAAACGAATATAACCCATAATTATACCGATGCATTTTGTGCACCCAGACATCCATTATTACCGCAACAATATTTTTGGGACATTGGGAGTACATCTATCTGATATGATCACTTTAATATACTTGTAGCTACAGAATGATAAAGTCCACCAACATCAGCCAATGTCTCGACGCGATAGTAACGGTCCTAAGAGTTAGACATAGAACAGGCATCATGCAAGGGTCTGAATAAATGTCAATTGGCAATGTGTGCAAATTGAATTGTTGTGCACGGACGTGAGAAGGAAGGAGTCATGATGACGATTGCGAAGATGTCTCTTTAAAAGGAGAGAGTCCGTGCTGAGTTGTGACTTGTATTCCTGTGGTATAAAAGCTCATCTCTCTTCGTCCAGCTGCAGTCTGCTTCTGACTAAGAGATGAGCTACCCACTAGACCACTACGGCCCCTACCGCAGGGCACCGCAGGTCCACTCTGTCCGGCCTGCAGCTTCCCACTCCTCCGGCTACCAATCGCAGTCCTGGACGACCTCCCAGCGCCGCCGTCCGGCTTACAGCCAGACAGTCTCCTCCGACACACTGGAGATCTTTAACGGCGACATGACTCGGAGAAACGAAAAAGAGATCCTGCAGACCCTCAACGACCGGTTCGCCGGTTACATCGAGAAGGTACGCAACCTCGAACTGATGAACTCAAATCTGGAGCAAGAAGCCGCTGCGCTGCGACAGAGCCAAACTGGGCGCGCTTCTTTGGGAGAGCACTATGAGCGTGAGCTGGGGGACCTGAGGGGTCTGATCCAGCAGCTAACAGGGGAGAAGGCACGCGCACGTTTGGAGCAAGAACACCTTGAAGAGGACATCCAGCACGTGCGGACCAGGCTCGAGGACGAGGCACGCAGCCGGGAGGAGCTGGAGGCAGCGGCGCGAGTCATGAACAAATATATGGATGATTCAGGCCTTGCGCGACTGGAGCTTGACAAGAAGTTGTGCGCACTTCAAGAAGAAGCCGCGTTTCTGAAGAAGAATCACGAGGAGGAGGTGGCAGAGCTGCTTGCGCAGATCCAGGGTGCACAGGTAAGCTTCGAGGCTCGCGACACGATCAAGGCGGATGTCACAAGCGCGCTGCGGGAGATTCGTGCCCAGCTGGATGGCCACGCGAGCAAGAGCGCAGTGCGGGCGGAGGAATGGTTCAAAGGTGAGGTAACTTTAATACCTGTATGATGGGGTTGGTGAAAACCGGGCTTATGGACATATAATATGACCAGTGATGCAGCCTAGTTCATTTTCCATACATTTTGGATTTGTTTTCCAATCAAATTGGCTATAGTAAGGCCAAATGCTAAAAGAGCTTTACAAATGTTTCAGCAGTTTTTATCGTTATCTAATAATATCTGAACTTGATAAGATTCACTTGAAGGGCACTTCATCAGATTGCTTTTACTGCCAGGGGGGGCATTTTTAATTATTAATCTGATATCACGTTAACATGGCACTAATCATGAGAAAAAGTGTTTTATTGCAGGAATTTTGCTTAAGAAATTAATCAAAACCTATATCTTTGTGATATCAGTGTTTATGGTTACAAAAAAGTGATTTTGCCCATGGCAAAAAGTGTATAATTGTAAAAAATGTACTTAGGAAACTATTATTTTTCAAGAGGGCCACTAAATGGTTTGCCCATGACTTGTGGGGCTCCCTAAATGCTAAGGCCGGCCCTGTTCATAATAGTGCAAAGCCTAAAGGCTTTAGGACTCTATGGAAGATGGTTGGTATCCTCAGTATTGCACTACAAGCAAACTGCTTTAGACTAGGCTATATACTTAGCTAACCCACTGCATAAATCATCACCCCAGAGCCTACAGGATTGACTGTGAATACAGTGATCATGTGTAATTTAAGGGCAAGCTGCTAAACACCATAGGTAAGGTAGAAATCATAGGCTTTAATTGTATTTGGAAAAATAACAGATTAATAATCGAGTGAAATAGGCTACTGGTTTCTTTTATGGAAAGGAGAAATTGTTTGGACTAAACTTGGTGGTCTGAACATATTCTGAACCCGTGTTGTCAACCAACTAACAGAACCATCACACAGTCAAGTGTTGGGTTTGTGTATAATATTCAGATAAAATTCTAACAATCCATTTCTGTCGCAGGCAACAATGAGTCAGCAGTATTACATCCCTAGAAAGACAGATGCCGCATTCGAGTGTCCTTGGATGACTCTCCAGCAAAGATTTCCTTGACCCCACTCATAATTACTAGTATATGGTAGTGTATTGCAGGTACCCCGGGGAACAATGTATTCATTTATATAATTACAAACATTATATTTGCCCATCAAAAGTCATGTATCCCCTTATAGATAGTTAGAGGACACATGACAGCATATTTCCCTTTGATCTTTGAGGTCATGGACATATATTGAAGTATATCCTGTTTAACTGTAGCCAATTAGGTGTTTTTTCCAAATTCAATTTTTTTTTAAACTTCCAACGTAATCCTTCTTGATGACCCCATTTGAAATGACTCCAGTTGGGTCATCAGGAAGGATCAGCCAATTAAGTAATACCCAGTTGATAGTGTCATCAGAAAAGAAGAAGTTGAAAGTAATGCCTCCTTCTTGAGTGCCCTTTTTCTGCCAGAAGGCGACATTTAACTTGACATAGTGTAATGACAAGGAACAGGGTACAGAGAGTTTTGTACAGTAGGTATAATAGGCTATAGCATGTTGAAGTGACTGAGGGATTTGCCTCTGTAGGGTTCTGTTGTGGTTTGGTCATTTTGTATTTGGGAATGACATAGCTAATTTAACAACTCCATGAATTACAATGGAGTTACAAAAATATATATAATCACAGAAGTTAAAATGAATTCTAATGCAGCACACCACTTCAGTAGTGTCATGTCCCAGATCTACGTGCACACTAAAAGGCAATGCTCGTGTGTCTTGACGTAGTGGAGGGTAAATGCAAGTAAGAACCGTTTACCACCTTTTTTGCCCGTTTTAATGGCGTTTAGCAAAGAGCTGCATTTCAAGTACAGGGGATTTACCATTTTAACACAATCACTAATCACAATGTCTCTGACCCGGTCTGACTTCTACCAATCTCCGTAGTACGCATGGAGAGGTTGTCGGATGCAGCTCATTCCAACACAGATGCGATCCGTGGTGCCCAGGATGAAATAGCAGAGTACAGACGCCAGCTGCAAAGCCGTACCATTGAACTGGAAACACTCAGAGGAACCAAGGAGTCCCTGGAGAGACAGTGCATGGAGAGAGAGGACAGACACCAGGGAGAAATCAACTCACTACAGGTAAATTCAACTCACTACTGACTGGCTCCTGCATTTTGATACTACAGTGCTCACCAACATCTGTGTGTGTGTGTGTGTGTGTGTGTGTAGGATACCATCCATCAGCTGGACCATGAGTTGAAGAGCACTAAGTGGGAGATGGCCAGTCAGCTGAGGGAATACCAGGAGCTGTTGAATGTCAAGATGGCTCTAGACATAGAGATAGCAGCCTACAGGTTGGTGAAGGGACCATGTCCTGGGGTGGTTTTATTGTGAAAAAAAAGTGAAAGACAAAAAAGAATAAAAACAGGGCCATATTGACACATCCATTTTGGACTTAACTTGTTTTCCACCTAAACAGGAAGTTGCTGGAAGGGGAGGAGACTCGGTTCATATCCGGGCCAAGTCTGTACTCCTACCCCACTGCCCACCTGAAGTTGAAGGGGGAGGAGCTCTCCGACACAGTCATAGTGGAGGAACAGACAGATGAGACTCAGGTCACTGAGGTGACAGAGGATGGTGAGGATGGCGAGGAAGGGAAGGGAGAGGGAGATGAGGAGGAAGAGAAGGGAGATGGAAAACACGAGGAGGAAGATGATGCGACCAAAACTGTGGTAGAAGATGTAGAAGAGGAAGAAGCTCCGGATAAGGTAGGAGAGAAGGAAGAAGGAGACAATAAGGATGAAGAGGAAGGAGCTACAGATAATGCAGGAGAGGAGGAAGAGAAAGGGGCTACAGATAAGGCAGGAGAAGAAGAAGAGAAAGGGGCTACAGATAAGGCAGGAGAGGAAGAAGAGAAAGGGGCTACAGATAAGGCAGGAGAGGAAGAAGAGAAAGGGGCTACAGATAAGGCAGGAGAGGAGGAAGAGGAAGGAGTTGTGGTTAAGGTGGTAGAGGAGAAAGATATGACAGGGGAGGAAGAAGAGGAAAATAAGTCACCTAAAAAGTCATCTTCTCCATCCAAATCCCCACCAGCCACATCCCCCCTCCTAAAATCACCCACAGAGAAATCCCCTCAGCCAAAATCACCTCTGAAATCCCCATCCGTGAAATCACCAACATCTAAATCTCCTCGTAGCAAATCCCCAGAGGCTAAGACTCCCAGGTCCCCCCTACCTAAGTCTCCTGAACCCAAGTCCCCAGTCCAAGAGAAGGCCAAATCCCCTGCAGAAGACAAACCTGCCAAGGAGAAGAAAGAGAAGGAGCCTGTAAAGGAGAAGAAACAGGAGCCTGAGCCCAAGGAAAAGGAGAAGAGTGAGAGCCAGCCTAAACAAGAGAAGTCTGAGGAGAAGACAGACAAACCAGACCCCAAGGAGAGCAAGTCAGATGACGCCTCTAAGGATACTGAGCTCCAAAAACCTGTTCTGGAAAAACCTGAAGCAGAAAAGCCCGTCCCTACCAAGGAGAGCCCCACTCCTACTAAGAAGGATGAGGAGAAACAGGCCCCTGCCAAAACTGATGACAAACCCCAGGCAGACAAACACCAGGCAGAGGAGAAGACTGCCCCCAAAGAATCACCAGAGAAAACTGAGACAAAAAATGAGAAGAAAGCAGAACCCAGTAAGGAGGTGAAGGAGAAGATAGTAGAAAAGAAAGCTGAGCCAATTGAAGAGGTGGAAGACAAGAAGCAGGATAAGAAGGAGGACAAGAAGCAGGATAAGGAGGACCAGAAGAAGGATAAGAAAACAGAGCCCATTGAGGAGTTGGAGGTTAAAAAGGAAGATAAGGAGATCAAGAAGGAGGACAAGAAGGAGGATAAAAAAGCAGAGCCCATTGAGGAGGTGAAAGAGGTTAAAAAGGGAGATATGGAGATCAAGAAAGAGGATAAGAAGGACATCAAGAAGGAGGACAAGAAGGATGCCTCTAAAGCCCCCAACAGTAAAGACAAAAAGGACACAAACGAGGGAGGGAAGTCAGAAAAGTCCTCCGGCACTGAAGTCAAAGACGAGAAATCCAAGAAGTGAAACACTAAAACAAGTGGAAGTGAGGAAGATGCCAAAGAACTAATAGGATGGGACGGGGTGGGTTGGGGGGGGGGTGGGGGGGAGCGCTACTGAAGTCCTGAGCAGCCTTTGTAAATGGAGGCCAGAGGAGAGCAATAGAAAAATGGTAAACAAAGCAATAGTGTTTCTCTAATTACTAAAACCCTGGATACTCAAACCAAGTCAACCCTGATATGATGCTTATTCAACTGAATGATTGTAATGAATGCAGAATGCTCTAAAATCTATCTGAATGTGTCTATCTGACTGCCCATCAATAATAAGTGCATTAAATTAACAGCATTGCTCTTGCTGGGAGCATAGCACAGGGCCATGTACCTTCTGAAGCCTTCAAGGGCAGAGATGTCAAGAAATGCCTATAAAAGATTGTGATAAATTATTCTATTGTACTGTATATGTATATTAATGAAGATATCAATTAGTATATTATATTTGCAAATATGTAATCAGATAAAGACTTTATGAATCTGCTCAATGTGCACCTTTTAACCAGCTACCTGCCAGCTGGTGGTGCTGACTCATTGTACTGTGTTAAGTCAGAAATAACACTGACATCATGGGTGACTGTGGTGTCCATACATGCTGATGAATTAATAAAGTGAAAAACTGTAATATTTGTGTTTGTACCAATTATTATTCAAATTCTGTATGACTGTGGTGGATCATAATGGCCATACTGTTAGAGTTCACGTGACATTAGGATCCATTGAGAAAATGAAGATAGCCAAAAATGTGGTGCAGTCAGAAGGTATAGTAGCTTCTGTTAAGTTCCTGTCACATACATTTCAGTATCAGGATGTTCAATATCCACCCTACAAAGAAAGAAAATGGTACCTTGTCTGAGTTCTTACATGGTTTGAAAAGATGCACAGGGAGAAAGAAGAGGTGTGAGGATCTAAAACAGTGTTCGAGTGTGTGTGACTGTGTTGGGGTGCTGCACTGCATTGCGGCTGAGGTTTGCAAGAATCGGCGTTGTAGCAGCAAGCCTTAAATCGCTCTACCCCCCTCCTGCTCTAAAGCTCATTCTTAAATCACTCTACCCCCCTTCTGCTCTAAAGCTCATTCTTAAATCAGGTGTTCTGGAAAATACCTATTTTGTCTCCACACCACCTAACTATGCACCTGCTGTCTCCATCCTCTGGATCTGTTCCACAGTGTCAGCCTGCTAAAACGGTAACCCCGGACCAATACAGGCCTACAGAATAAGGATCATAACTTTCATCAAATGACGTTACTCACTGTATGGACCGGGAGAAACAAGGTGCATCAGTTTTCCTTAACTGGTGAACGACCTAGTAATAAATAGACCATGTAAGAAATAAAAAAATCCTTGACAGAACCTAGTGTCTGGAGATAATAAAAGATGTTCCACCTGGGATGGTTCTCATCCAGTATTGATCACAATAAACAACAATATCTTTAATGTCTATCAAAATCTAATTACACTTGTTTATTCCATTGGCATTGGCATTAAATCTTCAATAAGAAGTCTACCGGCTATGGTACTAAAACAAGAAAAAGACGTAATTGGTATGAATATCCAGACACATTAACAGGATTTCTTTGACAGAATGTTGGTGCCATTATTGATGATGTCCTTGAATTTAAATACCTGGGCATCTGGAATGACAAAGGTCTACTTGGTAATTATCTTCAACCTTGATATTCCCCTGCCCAATTCTCTGAGACAGCAGATTGCTTTCTCCCTTCAATAATAGCATAAGCCCCCCCCCCCCAAGTCCAGCAGTAAAACAGTCCCAAACAATGGCAGCACCACCACCATGTTCTTAATGTGGATTGCAGTATTCATAGAACATGATTCCAGAATTACAACCCACAAGAGACCAAACTGAATGTGAAAACCTAGCAAAAAATTATATGAGAATATTATTTCCCAGCATTGTATGGTTGTGTATTTAGTAGTTGTGTGGCAGTCTCATCGCAAATCTGCCAAGACACGTGAACCAGCTATATAAAGGTAAAACAATAAGCAATGACCAAGGAATGAACAGCCCCAGCTAATCTGAAGAGACATGCACGTGCTACTAGATACAGCTGTTAAAGAGCTGTGTGAGAATATCGATGAAATATGAAAAAGATTAATCCATCACAACAACTAAGATGCTCCTTTATGTATTTGTTGATATTTGTTTGGTTTCACCTTAAGGTTGTAATTGCAGAACAGACTCTTGGTGGCTAGTGACCTGCAGTCCTCTGAACAACTTTCCCTAAACAACCACTAAGCACTCAACCCAATTAATAGTTGTGATCTAATCCTCCTCTGGTCTTGTATGATGAATTGGGTCTTACTACACTAACAATCTATAGAAGGCACTTATGGGGGTGCAAATGTACATTCAGTATGTTTCTATATACAGTGGGCAGGACTGAGTCAGCTTAAAGTGTTGAGCCATAATAATAGCTTTAATAAGGTAAACTGATGCAGAGGGTGGTGGTGGTTGACAGAGAAGAAATAGGTAATTGCTAAAAGCAGAGCAAGGAAAGGAAATTCATGAAAGAATTTAGCTTAGCATAAATCACAGTCAGCGGTTAAGAATAACATAACAAAAGAAGAGGAACCTGCTGATTTCAACAAAATCACACGTTTTTTAATTTCCAACAGAATGTGTTAGATACGACTGTTCGGTAATAAAAGGGAGCAAAAACGTGGCAGGCGGTTTAATTCTGTGGTCAGGGGTGACTGACGAAGACTTGACATGGAATCCAAGGGCAGGGCTGAAGGGGCAGGGTGATCAGCGGTGACTGAAGAAGCCCTGGGGGTGGTTGTACTTGAACGGCTTCAGGCGGTTGGGACCCCTGAAACAGCCAGAGAAACACGCTGGTCAGAGATACTGAGGCAGGAGGGATGACACCGTGTGGGTGAGCACGCACGGGTACCTGGCTGTGCGCAGACACATTTTCTCTCTGGGAAACTCCCGCGGTCCCTCTACGCTGTCGTCCTGTCCGTCGGTCTCCAAGTACACATCCAGACAGACACACAGACGAGCCACCTGATTGGTCAGAAGCTGATGGCCGGGACGGGGCCCTTGGAGCTCCGATTTAAACACGTTCACCTCACTCTCTATGGCCTGGGGGAGGGATTACATGCGCCAGTGACACCACTGACGTGACAGACCGGAACTCCCGGGTCAAGGTCTCGTATTCGACCAGTGATCGAACTATACAGAAGGTGTGAGGCATTCTTACCCTGAGGTTGTCATCAGTATGTCCAGTGCGCGCACCCTTCCAGCTGAGAGACAGAGCAAACAGAGGAGAGATTTCGGGGTAACGGGGGTTCAACACCACTGCAGCTTGAAGACGAGCTGAGAGGGAATGAGAGACAGTTTATAGTCTAAAGACCGAGGCCTCCACTTACACAGGAATAACTCCCTTAATGATGCTGTGAATCACCTGTTCCTCTCTCCACCACGGCCAGGAAGAACAGATCAGTCTCCCGAGCCAGACCGGCTTCTGACACATGCCGGGTAAAGGACAGACTCTACAGAGACAGGTTAAAAGTAATGAACTGACCCGCCTTGGTTTACGGAATGCTTTTTAATCCCACATGGTCTATAGGGTAGCTCCAATGCCAGACGGACCAATAGGAGGTGCTGAGTGTACTTACAGTGTACTCATGGTGTGTAATGGTAGTCCAGCGAGCCAAGCGGGACAGAACCTTAGCAGGGAACAGGTGCTGGCACTCACTGGACACTGGAACAATACTATGTTCTGAAAACCAACAAAGAACAGCTTGACCATCAACTAATTAACATGTATTGTTTTACATCTAACTGCAAAGGGCAATCAACGCAGATGTTGAATAACTCCATATAATGGCAGGAAGAAACCTTGAGAGGTGCCAGGCTTTGAGAGAAAGACAGTCTAAGAAGGGCCAGACGTGAGTACCTAAGGAGGAAAACTGCTTGTGCAGGGCCAGGCGTGACTGGACTCTCCCTCTTAGAAGCTTCATGGTGCTCTCCATGTGACTGGCACTTAGAGAACTGCCAGCACGCAATCCCTGAACAACATAAACAGAGTTAACACACATGTTTCGGGCAGCAGGAAAGCCTATTGGTCGAGCGCTGGAGGCCAGTAACTAACAGAAGGTTTGTTCTAATCCCAGAGCAAACAAGGTGAAAACCCTGTTGTTCTGTCCATGAGCAAAGACAGTACACCTTCATTGTTCCCAGATCATATAATTAAACATATCAATACACCAAAAGGGCAGACATTTCTTTGGAAGCCTAAGGCTGATAGTCTGAGTCTACTGAAGTAATGATGTCAGTTTCCAGTTCTAACCACACATCTTTCTCCATGCATTAGCTATTTTTCTGCACATGTGGTGTTAATCCTGCTGTGGAACTGTGTCAAGCAAATCAAACTATTAACAAGTCCCTCACAAATTAGGTAGTCATGACTTGAACCAGGTGTGGGTGGGGCAGAATCGGTCTACTCGTTATCCTGACTTCTAACTGGAACCAGTTTAGGAGTTTAAGCAAACCCTCCTGATGTGGGCCAACTGGCTATTCAGTCTTATGGCCAGCGGATGAGTGCATGCACACATACCTCTGGGGTTTCACTGGGGAACTGCAGTCCTCCCAGCCTCTGCACCCACTGGTAGGGATGACCCAGCTCTGCCACATAGTCTCCAAACACACTGATCCTGCACCAACATGACACAACCTGATCCTACAACCACCAAACTATGAATGATGGTACAAGGTGTGTTAGTTTAGACAGCTTCCTTACCCAACTTTATCAAACTGGTAGCGGTTGGCTGGGTTGGGAGTCTCACGGCCCTGGTCGTTGGCATACAGGCAGTTGAGCAGCGTGTCAGAGTTCAACAGCTCCCTGTCAAAGACACAGTGGTTACAACACAACCACACATGGGGCAGGAGAGCTGACAGGGCGGGGCCGGGTGGGCGGGGCCGGGTGGGCGGGGCCGGCTGGGAGGGGCTGGCAGGGCGCCGTCTGGGACACTCACCCTGCGCTAATAGCTCCAGTGAGGTCAGTGGCGGTGGAGACCTTGGCCTTGACAGTCATGATGTTCAAGTTCATTAGGTAGTAAAAAAACAGATGCAGCACACTGCCGTCTAAAGACACAGGAAAGAGCAATATATTAACAACATGGGAAACATTAAGACACCTGGAGGGGGTCCGTCCGTCCGTGCGCCACCCTCCCACTCCACCACTTCTATCAAAGATTCTGTTCGGGAAATTAAATGGCCACTCTACTATTTCAACCACTTTGACAGCTAAAGTTCTTCCCAAGGCTGAATTAGTACCAAAAATGGCTTGTGCTAAACCAAATGAGTAGTTATAGATAAATGGAGAAAATATTGGAGTTTTTTTTTCAATATTAAGAACTGCCATCTAAAACCAATTTGAATCTTTCAAATAAAGGGAGATGTTTTTAACTCAACAATGTCTGTGTGCAGTTTAGTGGGGCTGCTTTATGTCCAAACCCCTAAGAGGGGGCAGAGAGTGAGACTTGTGTAAGAAATGGGGCGAGGTATTGTCTTGCTGACAAGGGGAGGAGAGACGGAGTGTTGGATGAGGGGAGGGACGGATGGAGGAGGGGAGGATGTTCTGCATTGCAGGCGTAACTACCCACTGGCAAGCAGGGGCGGGACGCGCGTGCGTGTGCGTGCGCAAGCGTGCCTGGCAGCAGTGGCTGCCTGCAGTATTCACACCTTATTCCAGTCTACTATCAGCCTTATTTTGCACTTTCTGTTGCTCTCTAAACCATTAGGCAGCTTTTGGCTCTTTGCTGCATTAAAATGTATGTGGGTGTGTGTCGGTATCTCCGGATGTCATTGGGTTCTGTCTGACTGCAGTACTAGGACAGGAGAAGCGGCAGTTTGTAACTTCAGTAGCTGGTGATTTAATTGTCTACTAGACTCCTCTATGCACCAAATTTTCAGCAGGCTCACATATAGATACAATATATACATGCTTTCAAAAATAAATTGGATTAAAAAAAATTGAATTAGGCCTGTTATCAAAATATTGCATGTTCTACATTGCCAAACCTACTTTGTTTGTTACATTATGTTTACAACATGAACATAGAAAATCAGTAATTACAATACGTTATAGGCACTTGGATCTAGTACTTAGCAGCCCAGCCGTAAACCAGAATAACTGCAGACAAAGACTTCAAGGCATCACAGGACATGAACATTTCTATTGGTACATCTGTCTACACTTCAGCAGCAAGGTACTGTTTAATGTTAGAGGGGTGCTCTCTGCCAGCATTACTTTTCAGCACTCACCATAGGTAACTCATGTCATTTAGATGTTGTCTCTTTGTTGGCAAATACCTAAGTATAGCATCTCTTAACAATTACTGGGCAATTACTGACCAGTTTCGAAAGACTCAGTCTTGGAGACCCAGTGTTTGTACAACTTGGTTGGACACTGGATTCAAACCAAGGACAAAATACTTGACAATATGTTCACACACAATAGACATCCAAGCTGCCCCAGTATTAGAAAGTGTTAGCATCTCCCAAGCATTTGCCAGTAGGGTCAGGCCATCATGTCTTCAACATTGGCATGTTCAACAACCAAGTGACATACCTCCCTGCCTACAATGCTGGGGAGGCTGCATATAGATGTGGGGTTGCTTTACTACCTCTGGTATAAGGGGCTCTATAATGTGTGCATCAGAACACTGTAATGACTTTCAAAATGAATCTTTAAGCTTGAGTTAATTTTAGAACCCAGATCTGAATGAAATCCAAAATCATGGCGAGAGTGGCAAACCATTTGATGAAGGTAAACCGTCAAAATAATTTTCAGTACTTTGCAAGCATAAAAAAACAGAAAGCTCAATAACTGCAATAAAAGCATTTGTTGGTATCTTTGCCAAAGGCTGTGCCACTGACTACATGCTACTGAATGCTATAGAATACTATCTGTTTACTGTTGTTATTTTCAACATTAAAATGTTAAACGTGTAGCCAGGTGGAGCAGCATCCGGCCGTCTACTCTAAACATGAACTATGGCAACATGGGATCACTCTGGTCCACTAGCTTTGTAGCAATAACTTTCAACACATCCTGCAAGTCTTCTACATTTGTCCACAACCACACACTGGTGGCAGAATTCTCATAACCACCATTCATAAAAAGTCATGGTGTCAGATCCTTCTACTGCCCCAGAGAAACCAGGCAGTAGTGACAGCAGACTGCAGCTTCTCACAAGCAAACTGTGTGTGGGTACCTTTGCATTTGAGGTCCAGGCAGAGGGAGAGAGGGTGTCTCTTCAGCATCTCACGTCTCTTATCATCCAACTGACCTCCTGTTGTAGGTCTCCTTCTCTTCTACACACAAACATTTCATTTAGTATCATGTTGTCATGCTCTGTTGCTCATTAACCACATAGTAATTTCTATGCAAGCATCACAAAGGCACCACCATGCATTTAATATAATACACTACATAGGGAGCAGAGGTTCACTAGACCAAATAATCAATAAACCTAACTGATCATCTCAAAGTGGAGTGACTGTTTGGGCTGTCCGGTGACTTTAGGACCCAGTGGGCAACCCCAGCCTGGCGGGTGACTTTAAGACCCAGTCTTTTGTTTACGTCAGCTGCTATTCTATTTCAGTCATATTGAACTTGGCACCAGTGCTTTTCTGTGCTGATTGGTTTGGATGAAAAATAGACACTATAAAAAAGAAAACAAGACTAATCTTTACTTTCTTTTACCACCTGTCCAGGCCATATTGGTTGTTTTATGATTGGATGTCCCCCGACTGTTTAACTTGGCTGTAATAGTTTAGCGTTCAGTAGAGATAACCTTGCCTTGCCCTTCAGCTCACAGACAGAAGTAGACAGAGGGAGGGATGTCAGCTGAGGTATACAGTGACAGAGCAGCAGTAATGTGACCAGGCAAATCACAGTTGGTTGCGTTCAGCCAAAAGATGAATCCACAAATAAAGAAAGGAATACGATATTTAAAAATGCAAAAAGATTTCCTGTCTGAGCGTGAGATGTGGGAGGAGTGTGAGTGGACTAGGGTTACAGTGACCTATCCCATCCCTGCTTCCCAGAACCCCCCCCCACACACACACCAGTCAGGGACCAATCAATAGAGCTCCATTCCCAGTCTGTCTGAACAGAGTACGTGTTTCAGCAGAGGTTGTTGGGACAATGTGTGGAGATGTTGGGGATGGGAGGGGAGGTGAACTCATTGACTCTGGTGTGACTACAGACTCTGAAGTGGTACTAGAGGGGTCTCTAGTGGCAGCATGGGGTAGGACAGACCGTTTTCTCCTGCTCCTCCTCAGCATCAGAATCACCAGAATCATCATCTAAAAAGGAGACGCAACCAAATGACACATTTAAACACACACTCAATACAAATATTTTAACTTAATCACTACCCTGTCAAATGAACACACGCGGTCATCCTACCCTGGGAGTCGTCTGGAGGTTTAGCCAGGGCTTTGGCCTCATCCACATCTCCACTGATGGACACACTCAGGCTCTTATCTAAAACCCAGAGATACATGACGTCCCACTGAATAGGGCGGATATAATCGCCCAACTGAAAGTACACACCAAAACATTCACCGCAGGTCCGTCCCTTAGTAAACGGAAACACTCACCGCAGGCTTGTCCGTAAGCGTTGGCCTGAACCAGCAGGACATAGAGGGAGGGGGGGAGGTGGCGGGCAATCTCTATCTGTTTCTGGGTCTGTTCAAACGGCATAGAGAGGTATTCCTGGACCGGAAGTGATGCCTGGGGGAAGAGGACAGGTTTAGCATGACTAAACTGTCACATTCTGGGGCACAAACAGAAGGCCAAGCCTGCTGGGTGTGTTATTATGCACAGAGCCAGACAGAAGCCGGGACATAGAAAGGCCCGGTTGGACTGGTGCTGCTCAGACAATGAATGCACCTGTATGATGGCACTGTGTCGAGGTTCTAAAGTGTGAGGGAGAGTTGGAGTGGGTTACCTGCATGATAGCATTAAGTCCAGGCTGAAGGGAACTCAGGTGTTCTTTTTTCACCTCAATACTCTTCTGGATCTTCTCCTTACTGGACAAAGACTCTTTGTACTTCTCAGCCAGCCTAAACACACAAACCCAAGGCAACAGTGAGTTAGCATAATGCTTAGCTTATCTACAGCAGAACAGCAGACTGTGCGCACGTGTATGTGTGCGGTACCTCTTTCTCTGCTCCAGTTCCCAGTCCAGCCTGGCCAATGTTAATTGATGGGGATCATCCTTGGTGATGGAAATGCGGGATATCTCAATGGGAGCCTCTTGGTTGAACTCATCTATACTCACCAGGTCTATCTCCTCATGCTTAGACCTGGACACCAAGACAGACAACATAGGAAAGACGGTTAGGGCCCGACGCGGTGTCATTCTGCAGCATGTGTACGTGGACAAACCCTCCCTCTCCCACTACAGTCATACTGACTTGAACTCCAGACACTTGCTGATCTCCTTTTGCATGTGCATGACTTCATAGAGCAGATTCTGGAGCTGCAGGTGCAACACATCCACCCTCTGCTTGCCCTGGAGGGAGGACGGCAGGGGAGGTGTTTAATGCATTTGCCACACATTTGTGTCCATGCGCTTGAACACAGAGGGATTTCAACAACTGCGTGAAGGCCCCTAATGTACACATACCTCATGCGTCTGGTCTCTTCCTCTCTTCAGTCGCATGTGAGCCAGGCGGTTGAGTTTCTTCAGACTCATGAAGTGGATACAGCTCTGCATCCTTTTCTGCTCCACCTCGGCACACTACAGGGATGCCAGGCAAGGCGGCTTAGAGCTACAGCTTTGATGTTCACTGTGTGTTAATGGCAGACACTACCCGTTTCCTCCCACTCAGTCTGGCACTTCCAAATCTGCCAGTAAAACCATTAACGTATTGAATTGTAAAGTGTTGTGAAATGCGCTGTATTCTGTGTCTTGTAGCAATATTGTCTATTAAACATCAAAAGGGCGTCTAGGAAACCAGATACGTCTTCAGTTTTCAGCTGAGACTTTCACAGGCTGCATAACACAGGAACACCAGCATGCCAACATCCCCTCCTGAAGTTGTGCTGTGACAAAACCAAGTGCAATTAAGAATGCTTTGTGCAACTAACTAATACCCATGTCAAGACCAAGGAAGAAAATATTAATTGTCTTTGTTTTGTTTACACATAAAATAACCCAAGGTTTTACAACTTGTTTCCATCCATCAATTGTTAACTGGGCCACTTAGGCAAAGAAATAATAACAACACACTTCATGCATACTGTGGATAAATATCAATATTCCATGCTCATGACTCCAGTTGGGAAGTGTAGCCAACTGGAGAGTGCTCCTCTCTAAAACAAAACAGACAATGTCTAGTTTGCACCTTCTGCAAAGAAACAATCACAAGCTGCACCAAGAAGACCAACCGTTTTGACTCCACAGCAGGAGCGATTAATGCTAATCCATAAATCAAAGGCTGCCACAAATGCAAGCAAACTAGATGCTAAAACTTTATTTTATTGCAACTTGTTGTTAACATGTTAATTTCTGTTAAGCTAAATGACCATAACTAAACACTACTGGTGGAGTGCCTATAAACTAACACACTAAATACATATGAATGATCATGTACACTTGAATGTTGGCTCAGTTAACCCTTGGTTCAGTCAGTGTTTACAGTGCCTCACCCCATCCTTGGCTCCATTGGCTTTCAGCTCCTGGATGTCGTTCATCAGTTTACCCAGAGCTTTACAGGTCAGTTTATACTGCCGGTAGTCCTCAGCTGGATCACTACCATCCAACTCCACTTCTTCACTGTACACACGAACTTCCTAGACACACAGTACATTTGATGAACACTCCCTCTCCAATTGCACTGCTCTGCCCATCATCTCTATATTAGTTGACACCTGTGTTTCTGCTCTTCACCAGTCATCTCGTAAACCCAGTCTCAACAGAGCCTAGTGGCAGTAGAACTCACCTGGTCTCCCTCTCCTCGGCCGCGTTTTCCCTCCGGAGTACCCGTCTCGCTGCGGACCACCTTCGACTTGCGTTTCTTCAGAGCGTCAGACATGGCTTGTAAACGTGAAACGACTACACCAGGAAATAACATGGGAACAGACCAGTATTGTGTTATTGCATCACATACGTTCGTTGCAAAATGCCCAACTACTTCAAATAAGGGGCAGTATCATGATTGTAGGGGGGGGAGAAAGTGTCCGAGTTCATCTAGCCAACGTTAGCAAGTTAGCTAGCCATGAAGGTATTGGTGATAAGCTAGGTAATATAGCAAAATAGTTTGCGAATGCAGAAAGATGCACGCAAGCTAACAATTAAAAGCAACGATAACAGTAATCCAAAGCACTGCACAAAATATACTCACCAAATCTGAACAACTTAAACGTAAGTCAGTTTTTGTCTGGCTACTTTGTTTCCAGTTCATAAGCGAAGCATTGTGGGTAACATATCGGTCTTTGGAATAAGCGTATGCGTTTAGCCAGACGTGAAATGCATACCGCCACCTAGGGTACAGGAGGGACGCAGAAATGTCAGCATCCTGACCAAGCCGCGACGGTTACGGTCGGTAACGTCACGGAAGCACCGGTCCCGGTTGTTCTCTTCTCAACATTCTCACACGTTTGTGGCAATGTGGTATGCATACAAAAAGGTTCCAGTTCATCAGACGTCCTCTATGAATTATCTTTAATGTACAAATAAACTCTCACTAGCATGAAAACTTTCACTAGCACTGGTGAGTACAATTACAGGTAGAAACAACTAAATCAAAAAAGCATTTATTTGTGGTTCCAAGTACATATTTCAGTGATAACCGGCTGAATATCAAAAACTTATTACAAAAAATGTCAATGCCTTACTAAACAACCTCCCCCACATCCCAATTCCCCTCCTCAATCACTTGGCCATATCTATGAGACTCTGTAGGGATGTAGGGACCCAAGTCTTCTCTCCCTGTACGAAGACCACTCCTCTGTCTATGTAGATGACGATGCGTCCAAAAGTGTACAGTTGTTTTCCCTCGTGGCGCTTGGCGACCAGAGGCATAAAAACAATGTTGTTCTCCTCCGCCTTAGCCTGGATTAGGTCTTTGAAATTGGTGGGCAGACTGGCACCGATGCCACGCTGTGCCACACTCTCAGCATCCCGGCGTTCCTGCAGAGCCTCGTACTGGAAGTCCTTCCGACGCTCTGTGTGTGTGAGGTATGCAATATTCTCACGAGCACCTGGCTGCATGTATCCCCCACCTACAGATCGAATGAAAGAGAGTGAGCGTCATTCTGAACAATACAATGGTCCGGCCTTCAAGTTGTCTGGAGAATCAGGATTCGGAATTGCCTTAATCGTGAACATTTCACATCCAGAATTGTACTCTGTTAACATTTCTGCTAAATACTATTACCAACCTAGGCCAGATGAGACAGCGCGGTTCATGATGTCCAGAGCTTCATTGAACTTGTCCTTGACTAGTGGCTGAGCCAGAACTGCATCACTGAACATGGACTTCCAGCCCAGGTACCACTTGGTGATCTCCTCATAGTTTGGACTGTTACTGAGCCACGAACACAGCACCTACACACACACAAACACACCACAATGTTCTGGGTGTAAACAGCAGCACATGCAATTGGAAATGTGAAATCAGTCACTTATAATAAATAATTAAGCACAACCTCTGTGCTTTCCCAAACCTACCTGCAGCCACTTGGGGAAGAAGTGTTTGTCTAGCAGCGATACAAGGCTGGAGGGAGACAGCATGCCCTCCCAGTCCAACACCCAATTGAATGGCTCCATCTGCTGCTGGTGAGGGTTTATTACCAGCTCCCCCAGACACAGAGCTATAGGAGGGAATGACTGAATTAAGCATTAACATCTGTCGGCCTGTCAATCATGGCACCTTCTCCCTGCATTACTTATGCATTACTTATTAGTTGCCACTAGGACGAGCTTCTGAGACAATCCCTAACCTGCCATTCAATTGGCCCCAGGGGCCCCCGAAATGTTAACGTTTTTATGTTCAACATATCAGTCATTTAGCGGGCACTCTTATCCAGAGTGAACTGCAGAAGTTGACTGCCAGCATTTTAAATATCCCCCCTGTACTGGAGATGAACCCACAACTCAGCTGTTTAAAGCAATGATTTCTCCAAACGGAGCTACGTCGGCCCATGCCCCATATTGGTGTGTATGATGTGTGTTCACCAAGCTTAGGGATGATGTTTTTGACCATGAAGGCCTCCCAGGCACCGGGTGTAAACACCTCCCTCCATGGCTGCAGGATGAGGCGGGCGGAGCCGTCGCTTGGGTGCCAGCGCTGCAGTGCATTGGCCAGTTTACTGCGGATGGGCGGGTACAAAGGCTCCAGCCGTGATTGGAGCAGAGGTAGCCACGGGTGGAGCCAGGAGTGTATGGGCACCGTGTCTGTTAGGGGATTCCAGCAGTCCACCTGTCACGGAGAAAGGAGTGGGGACAGAAAGGCCTTGATGATGTTTCCCGTCTTGGCTTCAAAAAGAGCCGACATTTGTTGGGTCGCGCCAACAAGAACACGATATTCCTACTTAACGGTTCCGAAACATATCTCATGGATTCAACCGACAGGAGACTTCATCTGTACCTCTCTCTGGAGCCTGGGGAAGATGAGTTGTTCCAGGAGGTGGTTTAGTATCCAGAGGGGCAGCAGAGGAGCCCACACCTCCACACAGTCCACCATGGGGCCCACCAAACGAGGCTGCCACCCCGACACACACACTCGCAGCACTGGGATCCACACCTCCCACAGGAGCCTGCGCACACGCACAGACACACACACACCCATACACACACCTTAACATTCTGGTATTTTCACCCCTTTCCCACATTAATACACACACCCAGGTCTTAGGGGTGTGTTGGTTTTGACGTACCTGTGGTAGGGGTCCATGTGAGCCTCGGGGGCGCTGGCGTGGTGTAGCTGACCAGACTCCAGGATGGCACGCCACTGGCCCACCTCCTCTAGACCATATGAGCTGTCCTACAGACAGAGAGCAAACACAGCAGGCATCAGGGAAGAGGGGTCAACATGAGTGGGTTCATGCACCAAATGGTGCTTGAACAGGAGAAGGCGGAGCAGGCAGTGGAGTGTGTGTGTGTGTGTGTGTGTGTGTACCTTCAGAGGGTCCCATGTGCGCAGCTTCTCTCTGAGTAAAGGATGTACTACCGCCGCAGCCAGATCTCCCAGACCTAGAGTCTTATATTCCTCATAATACTCACTCTGTAGCGTCTCAAAGATACTAGCACACTCCTATAGATGGAATGAAAAACAATGTAGAGGTGAGTCCACCGCAAGGTCCAATACCGGGACCACTTCCTTTCCATCTCTGAAATAAGTCTGCCCTCAGAGGAAACGCGTATGTGCGTACCTGCAGGCCAGGTCCCACCCCAGGCGCAGTCTCTCCACTCTGAAAGCGATCCACAAGCTGCAGTACAGCCTCCAGCCTCTGGATGGCATCTTGTTCTGCCTCCAGCCTTGTCTGCAGACTAGAGCTCTCGTGGCTCAGAGTCACCACCACATCGCGTTCATGTTGCAAGCGCCGTGAGGACTAGACAGGGGAATTTATTGAGATATGGATAGAGTAATAGGTAATGGGTTTAAAATAATGCATGTTAGGGGTCAAAAGTTACCTGTAGTATGTCTTGTTCGGTCAGGTCAATCAGTAGTTGCAGGTTGTGTTCCAGCTCAGGCAAGGCAAAGCCAGAAATCTTCTGTTCCCGTGCAGCCACGCTCAGTGGAGCCTCCTCTGGAACACTGTGTTTGTTTGTCATCTGACTGTAGCTGTAATACACCTTCTGTTCCCTGCCGGTCATATCGATCACCTAGAGAGAGAGGGAACAGCAATTTCCTTGCATAAATAGGTTTTAGTATACTTAAATCCAAGCTGCTGCACCTTCAGCTCAAACTCATTCTCTATCTCTCACCCTGTCCAATAATGAATGAAATGTGCGTGTATTGTCCCTCACCTTGACCTGAGCCAGTTCTCCAGCAGGGGTCTGTGTGGTCCTCCCAGCCAGCTTGCCCTTAGCCTTCAGCTCCTCGACAGTCCTGTAGGAATACTTGGGTTTCTTCTTCCCGCCACCACCCGCAGGATCCCTACGCCACTGACCAAGCTCCCTCTGGAACTCCTGGGAAAAAGGGGGTCAAAGGTACAGTCAGCCATATGTCAACATCCCAGATGCTCACAAACCTGAGGACTGTTTGGGAATATAGTGGAAAGGCCACCATTACACTGTTCCTAGCTAAACAGTTCCTTTCAATAAGATCAACAGACTGGTGAAGTGGTGGGGGAGAGAGCTACCTTCTCCTCCTCCTCCTCAGAATCAACTACTGGGAAGTCCTGTAGTGACTGCTTGGTTCTTTCGTTGCCATAAGCACCCACTGCCCCTTTGCCCTTACGAAGCTTTGCCTCAATGGGGTTCACAATTCCTGAAAAGAAATGGTTCTGAGGTCAGAACTGAGGGCAGAAGCAACAAACAGGGATACATTTTGAGACCAATAAACATAATTTATCTGAAACATTGCCATCTTGCCACCACCACACCCACCCTGTGCGTTCTTCCCCAATCCTTTCCCTGGTACGTAGCCCATCTTCTGGAGTAGTTTCTGGCCAATCCCCTTGGTGTGTTTCTCCCAGGTGCCCAGGTCTCCTCCAGGACGGATACCAGCTGCAAACCCAGTCCTCTGTGATTGGCTGCTACCACGGAAGTTACCGCCCTGAAGAGATCAAGCAGAGAATGAAGGGGGTGAACAACAGTTTATTCATGCAAGTCGACTACAGTCAGTTCTCCAAATAATTCCATCTATGATTAACATGTGTATTGAGCCCATAGCTCCTCTAGGGTCCCATATGGCATGTCCGCACGTTGCATGCATGCACGCACTTACCGTTGCCAGTTTCTTAGGTGCGATGTCACGTGGCGGGGGAGTGTTGTCATCGTCAGAGTCATCTGATCCTGCTCTTTGCTGTTGCTTCTCCTCTGCTGCGGACTTACGCAGCCCAGCACTCACGAAATTCACAGGGGCAGAATAGTCCTTAGACCTAGGAGACAGAGTAGTGACCCTGTTTAGACAACCATATTCTGACAACCATCCCTGCCAACCTCATTTTTCTGTAGTTTAGTCATCGGCACATTGACAGATTGTGGGGTACAGGAAACAGCCTCCTACCGCTTCCCTCCAAAGCTAGGCCTCTCATCATCAGAGTCTCCCTTCTCTGCCCAGATACCATAGACAGCCTCCTCTTTAGTCTGTCTGTGTCTGCGGCGCTCTGGGTTAAACTCGTTGGCCAAGTCCCACTCAGTCACTTCAAACTTCTCCAATTCCACCCCATCCTCCTCACCCTGCCGTCCATACAGATGGGACATAGACATGACCGGGGCACTGAGGGAGAAAGGCACACAACTTTTCATTAAGGATTAGCTAACATAAATTACTGTACCCAATGCTTATGTTTAGAAAGTTGCTAGCTCTGGACTGCAAGTAGTGTCTTATGCTTATGATATTTGACTACGGGCAGATTAGTGGCGACACAATTGAAGTAACACGATTCAGTGTTAGCATGAAAAACACACAAGAGTAGATATTGAGTCAAACAAGCCGACAATTAGCTCTACAGTGTAACCCAGCCTGGGTGATTTATGTAGCTACTACTAGCTATTTAGCTAGGTTACGACTAATACGTATACAGACAGTAGTACAACAGCTGAATTCCGCTGTCCACGCGTCGTTGGAAGGACCAACTGAATTAGGAAATTAAGTGTAACTTAATTTATTACCTGAACTGTTCAGCAGTTGGAACTATAAGTGAACTCAAAACACATCAACAATGTATACATAAACACCTGCTATCCAGTTAGCGTCGCAGTAAATACGAAACAACAAACATTTCCGGTTCATATAACTGTACCGGAAGTAAAACCTACGTTCAAAAACAGATTAGAACCATGCAGGCAACATTAGAGATTCCGCAGCAACAATAAGACGGTTTTAGGATGTTGCCTTCAAAATAGAAGTCCGCCAAAAAACGCGATTTAAAAAAAATAAAAATAATCACTTTCCTTAGGGTATATTGTAAAAATGTATTTCAGGCAATGTTCAGGAGAGTCTATACTGTGATAATATGCAAAAATATCAAGGGGCACTGTGTACTCATAGTTTTTGCATTTTCCTCTCAAAACATAGAAAACAATTCATGTTTGACCATATTAAAGAGTAAATTCAATAAAAAGTGGCATTAAAACACGTTCCAGGGGCAAAATTCAGAAAATGCCAATGACTGAATATGGAATGAATATTGCCTCACTGCTCATAAACGATTGAATATTCCACAGAGAAAGCAATGTAGGAACTGCTCAGGAGAGTGTGTAGAGTAATACAAACCTGTCAAACGATAGGTAATGGTGTGCTCCATCTAGAAACACAATATTTTCAGGACGCACTTTTTCCACAATGTCTCTCAATGGATATGAAATACATATTGCCCTATAGAGAAAAAACGATTCTATATGCCGCGGTGAATGTATTGTAGGAAATGTTCAGGAGAGTCTAGACTGTGATAATATGCAAAGAAATCAAGGGGCACTGTGTATTTGCAATTGTTGCTGGCTTTTTACTCCGCCCATACCATTGGCCACAATGGAATTCAGTGGATATTAAATATATATTGCTCAATAAAAAAATACTATTCTATATGCCGTGGTGAATGTATTGTAGGAAATGTTCAGGAGGGCCTAGACTATGATAATATGCAAAGAAATCAAGGGGCACTGTGTATTTGCAATTGTTGCTGGCTTTTTACTCTGCCCATACCATTGGCCACAATGGAATTCAGTGGATATTAAATATATATTGCTCAATAAAAAAAATACTATTCTATATGCCACGGTGAATGTATTGTAGGAAATGT